>JAKDEW010000671.1:0-158672 GCA_021963965.1 Artemisiospiza belli | reverse complement strand
AGATGTTGCAAAAGCAGGGGAAAAAGTCAAGGAGGAAGACACAACTTAGGGAGCAAGATATGAGGGACATGGCATGAATACTTAAAATAATAAAAAAAAAAAAAAAAGAAAAAATCTTTCCCAAAGTCAAAGCCATCAAAATGCAGGCAGGCCATACGCCACCAAGGGCAGGCACATGCAGCAAAGCTTGCCAAAATTGATCCCCACTGAAGGCCAAAACAGAAAAGAAGGACCTACAAACACGCTGGAATGGAGTCAACATCAAAGGAATTGCAATTGGAGGAGAAAAAAAGAAAATTTGGGAAATTTAGTGACTCTAAGGAAATGGCCTGGGTTTATATCAGGTGCAGTGCAAAGGACCAAAAGATGCCAAAACTAAGCTCACAGATGTTGCAAAAGCAGGGGAAAAAGTCAAGGAGAAGACAGATCTTAGGGGGCAAGATATGAGGGACATGGCATGAACCCTTCAGAAAACAACCAAAAAAAGAAAAAAATCTTTCCCAAAGTCAAAGCCATCAAAAGGCATGGCCTGCCATCAAGTGCAGGGACATGCACCAAAGATTCCTCTATTGGTCCCCATTTAAATCGCAAGATTCCTTTTCCCTTCCCGAAAGGAAATGAAATTTCCTTTCGGGAAGGGAAAAGGAATCTTGCGAATCCCAAAAGAAAGGCTTACAAACACTCTGGAAAGGAGATCGGTTCAAATGAAATGGAATTGAAAAAAGCAGAAAATCGGGAATTTTAGTCTCTTCAAAAAATAGGCTGTGAGGAAGTCAGCTGCATTGCAAAGGACCAAAAGTTGCCAAAACTAAGCTCACAGATGTTGCAAAAGCAGGGAAAAAGTGAAGGAGGAGGAGACACAACTTAGGGAGCAAGATATGAGGGACAGGCATGAATACTTAAAAAAATTAAAAAAAAAAAAAAGAAAAAATCTTTCCCAAAGTAAAAGCCATCAAAATGCAGGAAGGCCACACGCCACCAAGGGCAGGCACATGCAGCAAAGCTTGCCAAAATTGATCCCCACTGAAGGCCAAAACAGAAAAGAAGGACCTACAAACATGCTGGAAAGGTGTCAACATCAAAGGAATTGCAATTGGAGGAGAAACAAAAGAAAATTTGGAAATTTAGTGACTCTAAGATAATGGCCTGGGTTTATATCAGGCGCAGTGCAAAGGACCAAAAGATGCCAAAACTAAGCTCACAGATGTTGCAAAAGCAGGGGAAAAAGTCAAGGAGGAAGCCACAACTTAGGGGCAAGATATGAGGGACATGGCATGAATACTTAAAATATTAAAAAAAAAAAAAAAGAAAAAATCTTTCCCAAAGTGAAAGCCATCGAAATGCAGCGAGGCCATACGCCACCAAGGGCAGGCACATGCAGCAAAGCTTGCCAAAATTGATCCCCACTGAAGGCCAAAACAGAAAAGAAGGACTTACAAACACGCTGGAATGGAGACAACATGAAAGGAATTCAACTTCTATGAGAAAAAATTAAAATTTTTTGTAAGTTAGTGATTCTAAGAAAATGGCCTGGGTTTATGTCAGCTGCAGTGCAAAGGACCAAAAGATGCCAAAACTAAGCTCACAGATGTTGCAAAAGCAGGGGAAAAAGTCCAGGAGGAAGACACAACTTAGGGGGCAAGATGTGAGGGACATGGCATGAATACTTAAAATAATAAAAAAAAAAAAAAGAAAAAATCTTTCCCAAAGTCAAAGCCATCGAAATGCAGGCAGGCCATACGCCAGCAAGTGCAGGCACATGCAGCAAAGCTTGCCAACATTGATCCCAACTGAAGGCCAAAACAGAAAAGAAGGACTTACAAAAACACGCTGGAATGGAGACAACATGAAAGGAATTCAATTTCAATGAGAAAAAAAAGAAAATTTGGGAAATTTAGTGACTCTAAGAAAATGGCATGGGTTTATATCAGGTGCAGTGCAAAGGACCAAAAGATGCCAAAACTAAGCTCACAGATGTTGCAAAAGCAGGGGAAAAAGTCAAGGAGGAAGACAGAACTTAGGGAGCAAGATATGAGGGACAAGGCAGGAATACTTCAAATATTAAAAAAAAAAAAAAGAAAAAATCTTTCCCAAAGTCAAAGCCATCAAAATGCAGGCAGGCCATACGCCAGCAAGTGCAGGCACATGCAGCAAAGCTTGCCAAAATTGATCCCCACTGAAGGCCAAAACAGAAAAGAAGGACTTACAAATGCGCTGGAATGGAGACACCATCAAAGGGAATTGCAATTGGAGGAGAAAAAAAGAAAATTTGGGTAAGTTAGTGATTCTAAGAAAATGCCTGGGTTTATATCAGGTGCAGTGCAAAAGACCAAAAGATGCCAAAACTAAGCTCACAGATGTTGCAAAAGCAGGGGAATAAGTCAAGGAGTAAGACACAACTTAGGGGGCAAGATATGAGGGACATGGCATGAATACTTAAAATAATAAAAAAAAAAAAAAGAAAAAATCTTTCTCAAAGTCAAAGCCATCAAAATGCAGGCAGGCCATACGCCACCAAGGGCAGGCACATGCAGCAAAGCTTGCCAAAATTGATCCCCACTGAAGGCCAAAACAGAAAAGAAGGACTTGCAAACACGCTGGAATAGAGACAACATCAAAGGAATGCAATTGGAGGAGAAAAAAAGAAAATTTGGGTAAGTTAGTGATTCTAAGAAAAAGGCCTGGGTTTATATCAGGTGCAGAGCAAAGGACCAAAAGATGCCAAAACTAAGCTCACAGATGTTGTAAAAGCATGGGAAAAAGTCAAGGAGGAAGACAGAACTTAGGGGGCAAGATATGAGGGACATGGCATGAACACTTCAGAAAACAAACAAAAAAAGAAAAAAATGGTTCCCAAAGTCAGAGCCATCAAAAGGCATGGCCTGCCATCAAGTGCAGGGACATGCACCAAAGATTCCTCTATTGGTCCGCATTGAAATCGCAAGATTCCTTTTCCCTTCCCGAAAGGAAATGAAATTTCCTTTCGGGAAGGGAAAAGGAATCTTGCGAATCCCAAAAGAAAGGCTTACAAACACTCTGGAAAGGAGATAGGTTCAAATGGAATGCAATTGAAAAAAGCAGAAAATTGGGAATTTTTGTCTCTATCAAAAAATAGGCTGTGAGGAAATCAGCTGCATTGCAAAGGACTAAAAGGTGCCAAAACTAAGCTCACAGATGTTGCAAAAGCAGGGGAAAAAGTCAAGGTGGAAGACACAACTTAGGGGGCAAGATATGCGGGACATGGCATGAATTCTTAAAAAAAAAAAAAAAAAAAAAGAAAAAATCTTTCCCAAAGTCAAAGCCATCAAAATGCAGGCAGGCCATACGCCACCAAGGCAGGCACATGAAGCAAAGATTGCCAAAATTGATCCCCACTGAAGGCCAAAACAGGAAAGAAGGACTTACAAACACGCTGGAATGGTGACACCATCAAAGGAATTGCAATTGGAGGAGAAAAAAAGAAAATTGGGTAAGTTAGTGATTCTAAGAGAATGGCCTGGGTTTATATCAGGTGCAGTGCAAAGGACCAAAAGATGCCAAAACTAAGCTCACAGATGTTGCAAAAGCAGGGGAATAAGTCAAGGAGGAAGACACAACTTAGGGGGCAAGATATGAGGGACAAGGCAGGAATACTTCAAATATTAAAAAAAAAAAAATAGAAAAAATCTTTCCCAAAGTCAAAGCCATCGAAATGCAGGCAGGCCATACGCCAGCAAGTGCAGGCACATGCAGCAAAGTTTGCCAAAGTTGATCCCCACTGAAGGCCAAAACAGAAAAGAAGGACTTACAATTACGCTGGAATGGAGACAACATCAAAGGAATTGCAATTGGAGGCAGAAAAAAGAAAATTTGGGTAGGTTAGTGATTCTAAGAAAATGGCCTGGGTTTATATCAGGTGCAGTGCAAAGGACCAAAAGGTGCCAAAACTAAGCTCACAGATGTTGCAAAAGCAGGGAATAAGTCAAGGAGGAAGACACAACTTTAGGGGGCAAGATATGAGGGACATGGCATGAACACTTCAGAAAACAACCAAAAAAAAGAAAAAAATCTTTCTCAAAGTCAAAGCCATCAAAAGGCATGGCCTGCCATCAAGTGCAGGGACATGCACCAAAGATTCCTCTATTGGTCCCCATTGAAATCGCAAGATTCCTTTTCCCTTCCCGAAAGGAAAATGAAATTTCCTTTCGGGAAGGGAAAAGGAATCTTGCGAATCCCAAAAGAAAGGCGTACAAACACTCTGGAAAGGAGATAGGTTCAAATGAAATGGAATTGAAAAAAAGCAGAAAATCTGGAATTTTAGTCTCTTCAAATAGTAGGCTGTGAGGAAATCAGCTGCATTGCAAAGGACCAAAAGATGCCAAAACTAAGCTCACAGATGTTGCAAAAGCAGGGGAAAAAGTCAAGGAGGAAGACACAACTTAGGGGGCAAGATATGAGGGACATGGCATGAATACTTAAAATAATAAAAAAAAAAAAAAAAATAGAAAAAATCTTTCCCAAAGTCAAAGCCATCAAAATGCAGGCAGGCCATATGCCACCAAGGGCAGGCACATGCAGCAAAGCTTGCCAAAATTGATCCCCACTGAAGCCAAAACAGAAAAGAAGGACCTACAAACACGCTGGAATGGAGACAGCATCAAAGGAATTGCAATTGAGGAGAAAAAAAGAAAATTGGGAAATTTAGTGACTCTAAGAAAATGGCCTGGGTTTATATCAGGTGCATTGCAAAGGACTAAAAGGTGCCAAAACTAAGCTCACAGATGTTGCAAAAGCAGGGGAATAAGTCAAGGAGGAAGACACAACTTAGGGGGCAAGATATTCGGGACATGGCATGAATTCTTAAAATAATAAAAAAAAAAAAAAAAGAAAAAATCTTTCCCAAAGTCAAAGCCATCAAAATGCAGGCAGGCCATACGCCACCAAGGGCAGGCACATGCAGCAAAGCTTGCCAAAATTGATCCCCACTGAAGGCCAAAACAGAAAAGAAGGACTTACAAACACGCTGGAATGGAGACACCATCAAAGGAATTGCAATTGGAGGAGAAAAAAAGAAATTTGGGTAAGTTAGTGATTCTCAGAAAATGGCCTGGGTTTATATCAGGTGCAGTGCAAAGGACCAAAACATGCCAAAACTAAGCTCACAGATGTTGCAAAAGCAGGGGAATAAGTCAAGGAGGAAGACACAACTTAGGGGGCAAGATATGAGGGGACATGGCATGAATACTTAAAATAATAAAAAAAAAAAAAAAGAAAAATCTTTCCCAAAGTCAAAGCCATCGAAATGCAGGCAGGCCATACGCCAGCAAGTGCAGGCACATGCAGCAAAGCTTGCCAACATTGATCCCAACTGAAGGCCAAAACAGAAAAGAAGGACTTACAAAAACACGCTGGAATGGAGACAACATGAAAGGAATTCAATTTCAATGAGAAAAAAAGAAAATTTGGGTAAGTTAGTGATTCTAAGATAATGGCCTGGGTTTATATCAGGTGCAGAGCAAAGGACCAAAAGATGCCAAAACTAAGCTCACAGATGTTGCAAAAGCAGGGGAAAAAGTCAAGGAGGAAGACAGAACTTAGGGGGCAAGATATGAGGGACATGGCATGAACACTTCAGAAAACAACCAAAAAAAGAAAAAAATCTTTCCCAAAGTCAAAGCCATCAAAAGGCATGGCCTGCCATCAAGTGCAGGGACATGCACCAAAGATTCCTCTATTGGTCCGCATTGAAATCGCAAGATTCCTTTTCCCTTCCCGAAAGGAAATGAAATTTCCTTTCGGGAAGGGAAAAGGAATCTTGCGAATCCCAAAAGAAAGGCTTACAAACACTCTGGAAAGGAGATAGGTTCAAATGAAATGCAATTGAAAAAAGCAGAAAATCTGGAATTTTACCCTCTTCAAAACATAGGCTGTTAGGAAATCAGCTGCATTGCAAAGGACCAAAAGGTGAAAAAACTAGGCTCACAGATGTTGCAAAAGCAGGGGAAAAAGTCAAGGAGGAAGACTCAACTTAGGTTGCGAGATATGAAGGACATGGCATGAATACTTAAAACAAAAAAAAAAAAAAAATTAGA
Source organism: Artemisiospiza belli (assembly GCA_021963965.1). Lineage (NCBI taxonomy): Eukaryota > Metazoa > Chordata > Aves > Passeriformes > Passerellidae > Artemisiospiza > Artemisiospiza belli. Next base: position 152,601 of record JAKDEW010000671.1, on the reverse strand, counting down.
AAAACTCTTTCCCAAAGTCAAAGCCGTCAAAATGCAGGCAGGCCATACGCCACCAAGGGCAGGCACATGCAGCAAAGCTTGCCAAAATTGATCCCCACTGAAGGCCAAAACAGGAAAGAAGGACTTGCAAACACGCTGGAATGGAGACAACATCAAAGGAATTGCAATTGGAGGAGAAAAAAAGAAAATTTGGGAAATTTAGTGACTCTAAGAAAATGGCCTGGGTTTATATCAGGTGCAGTGCAAAGGACCAAAAGATGCCAAAACTAAGCTCACAGATGTTGCAAAAGCAGGGGAATAAGTCAAGGAGGAAGACACAACTTAGGGGGCAAGATATGAGGGACATGGCATGAACACTTCAGGAAACAACCAAAAAAAGAAAAAAATCTTTCCCAAAGTCAAAGCCATCAAAAGGCATGGCCTGCCATCAAGTGCAGGGACATGCACCAAAGATTCCTCTATTGGTCCCCATTGAAATCGCAAGATTCCTTTTCCCTGCCCAAAAGGAAATGAAATTTCCTTTCGGGAAGGGAAAAGGAATCTTGCGAATCCCAAAAGAAAGGCTTACAAACACTCTGGAAAGGAGATAGGTTCAAATGAAATGCAATTGAAAAAAGCAGAAAATCTGGAATTTTACCCTCTTCAAAACATAGGCTGTGAGGAAATCAGCTGCATTGCAAAGGACCAAAAGGTGAAAAAACTAGGCTCACAGATGTTGCAAAAGCAGGGGAAAAAGTCAAGGAGGAAGACTCAACTTAGGGGGCGAGATATGAAGGACATGGCATGAATACTTAAAACAAAAAAAAAAAAAAAATTAGAAAAACTCTTTCCAAAAGTCAAAGCCATCAAAATGCAGGCAGGCCATACGCCACCAAGGGCAGGCACATGCAGCAAAGCTTGCCAAAATTGATCCCCACTGAAGGCCAAAACAGAAAAGAAGGACTTGCAAACACGCTGGAAAGGAGTCAACATCAAAGGAATTGCAATTGGAGGAGAAAAAAACGAAAATTTGGGAAATTTAGTGACTCTAAGAAAATGGCCTGGGTTTATATCAGGTGCAGTGCAAAAGACCAAAAGATGCCAAAACTAAGCTCACAGATGTTGCAAAAGCAGGGGAATAAGTCAAGCAGGAAGACACAACTTAGGGGGCAAGATATGAGGGACATGGCATGAATACTTAAAATAATAAAAAAAAAAAAAAAGAAAAAATCTTTCCCAAGGCAAAGCCATCAAAATGCAGGCAGGCCATACGCCACCAAGGGCAGGCACATGCAGCAAAGCTTGCCAAAATTGATCCCCACTGAAGGCCAAAACAGGAAAGAAGGACTTGCAAACACGCTGGAATGGAGACAACATCAAAGGAATTGCAATTGGAGGAGAAAAAAAGAAAATTTGGGAAATTTAGTGACTCTAAGAAAATGGCATGGGTTTATATCAGGTGCAGTGCAAAGGACCAAAAGATGCCAAAACTAAGCTCACAGATGTTGCAAAAGCAGGGGAAAACGTCAAGGAGGAAGACAGAACTTAGGGAGCAAGATATGAGGGACAAGGCAGGAATACTTCAAATATTAAAAAAAAAAAAAAAGAAAAAATCTTTCCCAAAGTCAAAGCCATCAAAATGCAGGCAGGCCATACGCCAGCAAGTGCAGGCACATGCAGCAAAGCTTGCCAAAATTGATCCCCACTGAAGGCCAAAACAGAAAAGAAGGACTTACAAATGCGCTGGAATGGAGACACCATCAAAGGAATTGCAATTGGAGGAGAAAAAAAGGAAATTTGGGTAAGTTAGTGATTCTAAGAAAATGGCCTGGGTTTATATCAGGTGCAGTGCAAAGGACCAAAAGATGCCAAAACTAAGCTCACAGATGTTGCAAAAGCAGGGGAATAAGTCAAGGAGGAAGACACAACTTAGGGGGCAAGATATGAGGGACATGGCATGAACACTTCAGAAAAAACCAAAAAAAGAAAAAAATCTTTCTCAAAATCAAAGCCATCAAAAGGCATGGCCTGCCATCAAGTGCAGGGACATGCACCAAAGATTCCTCTATTGGTCCCCATTGAAATTGCAAGATTCCTTTTCCCTTCCCGAAAGGAAATGAAATTTCCTTTCGGGAAGGGAAAAGGAATCTTGCGAATCCCAAAAGAAAGGCTTACAAACACTCTGGAAAGGAGATAGGTTCAAATGGAATGCAATTGAAAAAAGCAGAAAATTGGGAATTTTTGTCTCTATCAAAAAATAGGCTGTGAGGAAATCAGCTGCATTGCAAAGGACTAAAATGTGCCAAAACTAAGCTCACAGATGTTGCAAAAGCAGGGGAAAAAGTCAAGGAGGAAGACACAACTTAGGGGGCAAGATATGCGGGACATGGCATAAATTCTTAAAAAAAAAAAAAAAAAAAAAAAGAAAAAATCTTTCCCAAAGTCAAAGCCATCAAAATGCAGGCAGGCCATACGCCACCAAGGGCAGGCACATGAAGCAAAGATTGCCAACATTGATCCCCACTGAAGGCCAAAACAGAAAAAAGGACTTACAAACACGCTGGAATGGAGACACCATCAAAGGAATTGCAATTGGAGGAGAAAAAAAGAAAATTTGGGTAAGTTAGTGATTCTAAGAGAATGGCCTGGGTTTATATCAGGTGCAGTGCAAAGGACCAAAAGATGCCAAAACTAAGCTCACAGATGTTGCAAAAGCAGGGGAATAAGTCAAGGAGGAAGACACAACTTAGGGGGCAAGATATGAGGGACAAGGCAGGAATACTTCAAATATTAAAAAATAAAATAGAAAAAATCTTTCCCAAAGTCAAAGCCATCGAAATGCAGGCAGGCCATACGCCAGCAAGTGCAGGCACATGCAGCAAAGTTTGCCAAAATTGATCCCCACTGAAGGCCAAAACAGAAAAGAAGGACTTACAATTACGCTGGAATGGAGACAACATCAAAGGAATTGCAATTGGAGCAGAAAAATGAAAATTTGGGTAGGTTAGTGATTCTAAGAAAATGGCCTGGGTTTATATCAGGTGCAGTGCAAAGGACCAAAAGGTGCCAAAACTAAGCTCACAGATGTTGCAAAAGCAGGGGAATAAGTCAAGGAGGAAGACACAACTTAGGGGGCAAGATATGAGGGACATGGCATGAACACTTCAGAAAACAACCAAAAAAAGAAAAAAATCTTTCTCAAAGTCAAAGCCATCAAAAGGCATGGCCTGCCATCAAGTGCAGGGACATGCACCAAAGATTCCTCTATTGGTCCCCATTGAAATCGCAAGATTCCTTTTCCCTTCCCGAAAGGAAATGAAATTTCCTTTCGGGAAGGGAAAAGGAATCTTGCGAATCCCAAAAGAAAGGCGTACAAACACTCTGGAAAGGAGATAGGTTCAAATGAAATGGAATTGAAAAAAGCAGAAAATCTGGAATTTTAGTCTCTTCAAATAATAGGCTGTGAGGAAATCAGCTGCATTGCAAAGGACCAAAAGATGCCAAAACTAAGCTCACAGATGTTGCAAAAGCAGGGGAAAAAGTCAAGGAGGAAGACACAACTTAGGGGGCAAGATATGAGGGACATGGCATGAATACTTAAAATAATAAAAAAAAAAAAATAATAGAAAAAATCTTTCCCAAAGTCAAAGCCATCAAAATGCAGGCAGGCCATATGCCACCAAGGGCAGGCACATGCAGCAAAGCTTGCCAAAATTGATCCCCAATGAAGGCCAAAACAGAAAAGAAGGACCTACAAACACGCTGGAATGGAGACAGCATCAAAGGAATTGCAATTGGAGGAGAAAAAAAGAAAATTTGGGAAATTTAGTGACTCTTAGAAAGTGGCCTGGGTTTATATCAGATGCAGTGCAAAGGACCAAAAGATGCCAAAACTAAGCTCACAGATGTTGCAAAAGCAGGGGAAGAAGTCAAGGAGGAAGACAAAACTTAGGAGGCAAGTTATGAGGGACATGGCATGAACACTTCAGAAAACAACCAAAAAAAGAAAAAAATCTTTCCCAAAGTCAAAGCCATCAAAAGGCATGGCCTGCCATCAAGTGCAGGGACATGCACCAAAGATTCCTCTATTGGTCCCCATTGAAATCGCAAGATTCCTTTTCCCTTCCCAAAAGGAAATGAAATTTCCTTTCGGGAAGGGAAAAGGAATCTTGCGAATCCCAAAAGAAAGGCTTACAAACACTCTGGAAAGGAGATAGGTTCAAATGAAATGCAATTGAAAAAAGCAGAAAATCTGGAATTTTACCCTCTTCAAAACATAGGCTGTGAGGAAATCAGCTGCATTGCAAAGGACCAAAAGGTGAAAAAACTAGGCTCACAGATGTTGCAAAAGCAGGGGAAAAAGTCAAGGAGGAAGACACAACTTAGGGGGCAAGATATTCGGGACATGGCATGAATTCTTAAAATAATAAAAAAAAAAAAAAAGAAAAAATCTTTCCCAAAGTCAAAGCCATCAAAATGCAGGCAGGCCATACGCCACCAAGGGCAGGCACATGAAGCAAAGCTTGCCAAAATTGATCCCCACTGAAGGCCAAAACAGAAAAGAAGGACTTAAAAACACGCTGGAATGGAGACACCATCAAAGGAATTGCAATTGGAGGAGAAAAAAAGAAAATTTGGGTAAGTTAGTGATTCTCAGAAAATGGCCTGGGTTTATATCAGGTGCAGTGCAAAGGACCAAAAGATGCCAAAACTAAGCTCACAGATGTTGCAAAAGCAGGGGAATAAGTCAAGGAGGAAGACACAACTTAGGGGGCAAGATATGAGGGACATGGCATGAATACTTAAAATAATAAAAAAAAAAAAAAGAAAAAATCTTTCCCAAAGTCAAAGCCATCGAAATGCAGGCAGGCCATACGCCAGCAAGTGCAGGCACATGCAGCAAAGCTTGCCAACATTGATCCCAACTGAAGGCCAAAACAGAAAAGAAGGACTTACAAAAACACGCTGGAATGGAGACAACATGAAAGGAATTCAATTTCAATGAGAAAAAAAGAAAATTTGGGTAAGTTAGTGATTCTAAGATAATGGCCTGGGTTTATATCAGGTGCAGAGCAAAGGACCAAAAGATGCCAAAACTAAGCTCACAGATGTTGCAAAAGCAGGGGAAAAAGTCAAGGAGGAAGACAGAACTTAGGGGGCAAGATATGAGGGACATGGCATGAACAATTCAGAAAACAACCAAAAAAAGAAAAAAATCTTTCCCAAAGTCAAAGCCATCAAAAGGCATGGCCTGCCATCAAGTGCAGGGACATGCACCAAAGATTCCTCTATTGGTCCCCATTGAAATCGCAAGATTCCTTTTCCCTTCCCAAAAGGAAATGAAATTTCCTTTCGGGAAGGGAAAAGGAATCTTGCGAATCCCAAAAGAAAGGCTTACAAACACTCTGGAAAGGAGATAGGTTCAAATGAAATGCAATTGAAAAAAGCAGAAAATCTGGAATTTTACCCTCTTCAAAACATAGGCTGTTAGGAAATCAGCTGCATTGCAAAGGACCAAAAGGTGAAAAAACTAGGCTCACAGATGTTGCAAAAGCAGGGGAAAAAGTCAAGGAGGAAGACTCAACTTAGGTTGCGAGATATGAAGGACATGGCATGAATACTTAAAACAAAAAAAAAAAAAAAAATTAGAAAAACTCTTTCCCAAAGTCAAAGCCATCAAAATGCAGGCAGGCCATACGCCACCAAGGGCAGGCACATGCAGCAAAGCTTGCCAAAATTGATCCCCACTGAAGGCCAAAACAGGAAAGAAGGACTTGCAAACACGCTGGAATGGAGACAACATCAAAGGAATTGCAATTGGAGGAGAAAAAAAGAAAATTTGGGAAATTTAGTGACTCTAAGAAAATGGCCTGGGTTTATATCAGGTGCAGTGCAAAGGACCAAAAGATGCCAAAACTAAGCTCACAGATGTTGCAAAAGCAGGGGAATAAGTCAAGGAGGAAGACACAACTTAGGGGGCAAGATATGAGGGACATGGCATGAATACTTAAAATAATAAAAAAAAAAAAAAGAAAAAATCTTTCCCAAGGCAAAGCCATCAAAATGCAGGCAGGCCATACGCCACCAAGGGCAGGCACATGCAGCAAAGCTTGCCAAAATTGATCCCCACTGAAGGCCAAAACAGGAAAGAAGGACTTGCAAACACGCTGGAATGGAGACAACATCAAAGGAATTGCAATTGGAGGAGAAAAAAAGAAAATTTGGGAAATTTAGTGACTCTAAGAAAATGGCATGGGTTTATATCAGGTGCAGTGCAAAGGACCAAAAGATGCCAAAACTAAGCTCACAGATGTTGCAAAAGCAGGGGAAAAAGTCAAGGAGGAAGACAGAACTTAGGGAGCAAGATATGAGGGACAAGGCAGGAATACTTCAAATATTAAAAAAAAAAAAAAAGAAAAAATCTTTCCCAAAGTCAAAGCCATCAAAATGCAGGCAGGCCATACGCCAGCAAGTGCAGGCACATGCAGCAAAGCTTGCCAAAATTGATCCCCACTGAAGGCCAAAACAGAAAAGAAGGACTTACAAATGCGCTGGAATGGAGACACCATCAAAGGAATTGCAATTGGAGGAGAAAAAAAGAAAATTTGGGTAAGTTAGTGATTCTAAGAAAATGGCCTGGGTTTATATCAGGTGCAGTGCAAAAGACCAAAAGATGCCAAAACTAAGCTCACAGATGTTGCAAAAGCAGGGGAATAAGTCAAGGAGGAAGACACAACTTAGGGGGCAAGATATGAGGGACATGGCATGAATACTTAAAATAATAAAAAAAAAAAAAAGAAAAAATCTTTCTCAAAGTCAAAGCCATCAAAATGCAGGCAGGCCATACGCCACCAAGGGCAGGCACATGCAGCAAAGCTTGCCAAAATTGATCCCCACTGAAGGCCAAAACAGAAAAGAAGGACTTGCAAACACGCTGGAATAGAGACAACATCAAAGGAATTGCAATTGGAGGAGAAAAAAAGAAAATTTGGGTAAGTTAGTGATTCTAAGAAAAAGGCCTGGGTTTATATCAGGTGCAGTGCAAAGGACCAAAAGATGCCAAAACTAAGCTCACAGATGTTGCAAAAGCAGGGGAAAAAGTCAAGGAGGAAGACAGAACTTAGGGGGCAAGATATGAGGGACATGGCATGAACACTTCAGAAAACAAACAAAAAAAGAAAAAAATGGTTCCCAAAGTCAGAGCCATCAAAAGGCATGGCCTGCCATCAAGTGCAGGGACATGCACCAAAGATTCCTCTATTGGTCCGCATTGAAATCGCAAGATTCCTTTTCCCTTCCCGAAAGGAAATGAAATTTCCTTTCGGGAAGGGAAAAGGAATCTTGCGAATCCCAAAAGAAAGGCTTACAAACACTCTGGAAAGGAGATAGGTTCAAATGGAATGCAATTGAAAAAAGCAGAAAATCTGGAATTTTTGTCTCTATCAAAAAATAGGCTGTGAGGAAATCAGCTGCATTGCAAAGGACTAAAAGGTGCCAAAACTAAGCTCACAGATGTTGCAAAAGCAGGGGAAAAAGTCAAGGTGGAAGACACAACTTAGGGGGCAAGATATGCGGGACATGGCATGAATTCTTAAAAAAAAAAAAAAAAAAAAAGAAAAAATCTTTCCCAAAGTCAAAGCCATCAAAATGCAGGCAGGCCATACGCCACCAAGGGCAGGCACATGAAGCAAAGATTGCCAAAATTGATCCCCACTGAAGGCCAAAACAGGAAAGAAGGACTTACAAACACGCTGGAATGGAGACACCATCAAAGGAATTGCAATTGGAGGAGAAAAAAAGAAAATTTGGGTAAGTTAGTGATTCTAAGAGAATGGCCTGGGTTTATATCAGGTGCAGTGCAAAGGACCAAAAGATGCCAAAACTAAGCTCACAGATGTTGCAAAAGCAGGGGAATAAGTCAAGGAGGAAGACACAACTTAGGGGGCAAGATATGAGGGACAAGGCAGGAATACTTCAAATATTAAAAAAAAAAAATAGAAAAAATCTTTCCCAAAGTCAAAGCCATCGAAATGCAGGCAGGCCATACGCCAGCAAGTGCAGGCACATGCAGCAAAGTTTGCCAAAGTTGATCCCCACTGAAGGCCAAAACAGAAAAGAAGGACTTACAATTACGCTGGAATGGAGACAACATCAAAGGAATTGCAATTGGAGCAGAAAAAAGAAAATTTGGGTAGGTTAGTGATTCTAAGAAAATGGCCTGGGTTTATATCAGGTGCAGTGCAAAGGACCAAAAGGTGCCAAAACTAAGCTCACAGATGTTGCAAAAGCAGGGGAATAAGTCAAGGAGGAAGACACAACTTAGGGGGCAAGATATGAGGGACATGGCATGAACACTTCAGAAAACAACCAAAAAAAGAAAAAATCTTTCTCAAAGTCAAAGCCATCAAAAGGCATGGCCTGCCATCAAGTGCAGGGACATGCACGAAAGATTCCTCTATTGGTCCCCATTGAAATCGCAAGATTCCTTTTCCCTTCCCGAAAGGAAATGAAATTTCCTTTCGGGAAGGGAAAAGGAATCTTGCGAATCCCAAAAGAAAGGCGTACAAACACTCTGGAAAGGAGATAGGTTCAAATGAAATGGAATTGAAAAAAGCAGAAAATCTGGAATTTTAGTCTCTTCAAATAGTAGGCTGTGAGGAAATCAGCTGCATTGCAAAGGACCAAAAGATGCCAAAACTAAGCTCACAGATGTTGCAAAAGCAGGGGAAAAAGTCAAGGAGGAAGACACAACTTAGGGGGCAAGATATGAGGGACATGGCATGAATACTTAAAATAATAAAAAAAAAAAAAAATAGAAAAAATCTTTCCCAAAGTCAAAGCCATCAAAATGCAGGCAGGCCATATGCCACCAAGGGCAGGCACATGCAGCAAAGCTTGCCAAAATTGATCCCCACTGAAGGCCAAAACAGAAAAGAAGGACCTACAAACACGCTGGAATGGAGACAGCATCAAAGGAATTGCAATTGGAGGAGAAAAACAGAAAATTTGGGAAATTTAGTGACTCTAAGAAAATGGCCTGGGTTTATATCAGGTGCATTGCAAAGGACTAAAAGGTGCCAAAACTAAGCTCACAGATGTTGCAAAAGCAGGGGAAAAAGTCAAGGAGGAAGACACAACTTAGGGGGCAAGATATTCGGGACATGGCATGAATTCTTAAAATAAAAAAAAAAAAAAAAAGAAAAAATCTTTCCCAAAGTCAAAGCCATCAAAATGCAGGCAGGCCATACGCCACCAAGGGCAGGCACATGAAGCAAAGCTTGCCAAAATTGATCCCCACTGAAGGCCAAAACAGAAAAGAAGGACTTACAAACACGCTGGAATGGAGACACCATCAAAGGAATTGCAATTGGAGGAGAAAAAAAGAAAATTTGGGTAAGTTAGTGATTCTCAGAAAATGGCCTGGGTTTATATCAGGTGCAGTGCAAAGGACCAAAAGATGCCAAAACTAAGCTCACAGATGTTGCAAAAGCAGGGGAAAAAGTCAAGGAGGAAGACACAACTTAGGGGGCAAGATATGAGGGACATGGCATGAATACTTAAAATAATAAAAAAAAAAAAAAGAAAAAATCTTTCCCAAAGTCAAAGCCATCGAAATGCAGGCAGGCCATACGCCAGCAAGTGCAGGCACATGCAGCAAAGCTTGCCAACATTGATCCCAACTGAAGGCCAAAACAGAAAAGAAGGACTTACAAAAACACGCTGGAATGGAGACAACATGAAAGGAATTCAATTTCAATGAGAAAAAAAGAAAATTTGGGTAAGTTAGTGATTCTAAGATAATGGCCTGGGTTTATATCAGGCGCAGAGCAAAGGACCAAAAGATGCCAAAACTAAGCTCACAGATGTTGCAAAAGCAGGGGAAAAAGTCAAGGAGGAAGACAGAACTTAGGGGGCAAGATATGAGGGACATGGCATGAACACTTCAGAAAACAACCAAAAAAAGAAAAAAATCTTTCCCAAAGTCAAAGCCATCAAAAGGCATGGCCTGCCATCAAGTGCAGGGACATGCACCAAAGATTCCTCTATTGGTCCCCATTGAAATCGCAAGATTCCTTTTCCCTTCTCGAAAGGAAATTTCATTTCCTTTCGGGAAGGGAAAAGGAATCTTGCGGATCCCAAAAGAAAGGCTTACAAACACTCTGGAAAGGAGATAGGTTCAAATGAAATGCAATTGAAAAAAGCAGAAAATCTGGAATTTTACCCTCTTCAAAACATAGGCTGTGAGGAAATCAGCTGCATTGCAAAGGACCAAAAGGTGAAAAAACTAGGCTCACAGATGTTGCAAAAGCAGGGGAAAAAGTCAAGGAGGAAGACTCAACTTAGGTTGCGAGATATGAAGGACATGGCATGAATACTTAAAACAAAAAAAAAAAAAAAATTAGAAAAACTCTTTCCCAAAGTCAAAGCCATCAAAATGCAGGCAGGCCATACGCCACCAAGGGCAGGCACATGCAGCAAAGCTTGCCAAAATTGATCCCCACTGAAGGCCAAAACAGAAAAGAAGGACCTACAAACATGCTGGAAAGGTGTCAACATCAAAGGAATTGCAATTGGAGGAGAAAAAAAGAAAATTTGGGAAATTTAGTGACTCTTAGAAAGTGGCCTGGGTTTATATCAGATGCAGTGCAAAGGACCAAAAGATGCCAAAACTAAGCTCACAGATGTTGCAAAAGCAGGGGAAGAAGTCAAGGAGGAAGACAAAACTTAGGAGGCAAGTTATGAGGGACATGGCATGAACACTTCAGAAAACAACCAAAAAAAGAAAAAAATCTTTCCCAAAGTCAAAGCCATCAAAAGGCATGGCCTGCCATCAAGTGCAGGGACATGCACCAAAGATTCCTCTATTGGTCCCCATTGAAATCGCAAGATTCCTTTTCCCTGCCCAAAAGGAAATGAAATTTCCTTTCGGGAAGGGAAAAGGAATCTTGCGAATCCCAAAAGAAAGGCTTACAAACACTCTGGAAAGGAGATAGGTTCAAATGAAATGCAATTGAAAAAAGCAGAAAATCTGGAATTTTACCCTCTTCAAAACATAGGCTGTGAGGAAATCAGCTGCATTGCAAAGGACCAAAAGGTGAAAAAACTAGGCTCACAGATGTTGCAAAAGCAGGGGAAAAAGTCAAGGAGGAAGCCTCAACTTAGGGGGCGAGATATGAAGGACATGGCATGAATACTTAAAACAAAAAAAAAAAAAAAATTAGAAAAACTCTTTCCAAAAGTCAAAGCCATCAAAATGCAGGCAGGCCATACGCCACCAAGGGCAGGCACATGCAGCAAAGCTTGCCAAAATTGATCCCCACTGAAGGCCAAAACAGAAAAGAAGGACTTGCAAACACGCTGGAAAGGAGTCAACATCAAAGGAATTGCAATTGGAGGAGAAAAAAACGAAAATTTGGGAAATTTAGTGACTCTAAGAAAATGGCCTGGGTTTATATCAGGTGCAGTGCAAAAGACCAAAAGATGCCAAAACTAAGCTCACAGATGTTGCAAAAGCAGGGGAATAAGTCAAGCAGGAAGACACAACTTAGGGGGCAAGATATGAGGGACATGGCATGAATACTTAAAATAATAAAAAAAAAAAAAGAAAAAATCTTTCCCAAGGCAAAGCCATCAAAATGCAGGCAGGCCATACGCCACCAAGGGCAGGCACATGCAGCAAAGCTTGCCAAAATTGATCCCCACTGAAGGCCAAAACAGGAAAGAAGGACTTGCAAACACGCTGGAATGGAGACAACATCAAAGGAATTGCAATTGGAGGAGAAAAAAAGAAAATTTGGGAAATTTAGTGACTCTAAGAAAATGGCATGGGTTTATATCAGGTGCAGTGCAAAAGACCAAAAGATGCCAAAACTAAGCTCACAGATGTTGCAAAAGCAGGGGAAAACGTCAAGGAGGAAGACAGAACTTAGGGAGCAAGATATGAGGGACAAGGCAGGAATACTTCAAATATTAAAAAAAAAAAAAAAGAAAAAATCTTTCCCAAAGTCAAAGCCATCAAAATGCAGGCAGGCCATACGCCAGCAAGTGCAGGCACATGCAGCAAAGCTTGCCAAAATTGATCCCCACTGAAGGCCAAAACAGAAAAGAAGGACTTGCAAACACGCTGGAATAGAGACAACATCAAAGGAATTGCAATTGGAGGAGAAAAAAAGAAAATTTGGGTAAGTTAGTGATTCTAAGAAAAAGGCCTGGGTTTATATCAGGTGCAGTGCAAAGGACCAAAAGATGCCAAAACTAAGCTCACAGATGTTGCAAAAGCAGGGGAAAAAGTCAAGGAGGAAGACAGAACTTAGGGGGCAAGATATGAGGGACATGGCATGAACACTTCAGAAAACAAACAAAAAAAGAAAAAAATGGTTCCCAAAGTCAGAGCCATCAAAAGGCATGGCCTGCCATCAAGTGCAGGGACATGCACCAAAGATTCCTCTATTGGTCCGCATTGAAATCGCAAGATTCCTTTTCCCTTCCCGAAAGGAAATGAAATTTCCTTTCGGGAAGGGAAAAGGAATCTTGCGAATCCCAAAAGAAAGGCTTACAAACACTCTGGAAAGGAGATAGGTTCAAATGGAATGCAATTGAAAAAAGCAGAAAATTGGGAATTTTTGTCTCTATCAAAAAATAGGCTGTGAGGAAATCAGCTGCATTGCAAAGGACTAAAAGGTGCCAAAACTAAGCTCACAGATGTTGCAAAATCAGGGGAAAAAGTCAAGGTGGAAGACACAACTTAGGGGGCAAGATATGCGGGACATGGCATGAATTCTTAAAAAAAAAAAAAAAAAAAAAGAAAAAATCTTTCCCAAAGTCAAAGCCATCAAAATGCAGGCAGGCCATACGCCACCAAGGGCAGGCACATGAAGCAAAGATTGCCAAAATTGATCCCCACTGAAGGCCAAAACAGGAAAGAAGGACTTACAAACACGCTGGAATGGAGACACCATCAAAGGAATTGCAATTGGAGGAGAAAAAAAGAAAATTTGGGTAAGTTAGTGATTCTAAGAGAATGGCCTGGGTTTATATCAGGTGCAGTGCAAAGGACCAAAAGATGCCAAAACTAAGCTCACAGATGTTGCAAAAGCAGGGGAATAAGTCAAGGAGGAAGACACAACTTAGGGGGCAAGATATGAGGGACAAGGCAGGAATACTTCAAATATTAAAAAAAAAAAATAGAAAAAATCTTTCCCAAAGTCAAAGCCATCGAAATGCAGGCAGGCCATACGCCAGCAAGTGCAGGCACATGCAGCAAAGTTTGCCAAAGTTGATCCCCACTGAAGGCCAAAACAGAAAAGAAGGACTTACAATTACGCTGGAATGGAGACAACATCAAAGGAATTGCAATTGGAGCAGAAAAAAGAAAATTTGGGTAGGTTAGTGATTCTAAGAAAATGGCCTGGGTTTATATCAGGTGCAGTGCAAAGGACCAAAAGGTGCCAAAACTAAGCTCACAGATGTTGCAAAAGCAGGGGAATAAGTCAAGGAGGAAGACACAACTTAGGGGGCAAGATATGAGGGACATGGCATGAACACTTCAGAAAACAACCAAAAAAAGAAAAAATCTTTCTCAAAGTCAAAGCCATCAAAAGGCATGGCCTGCCATCAAGTGCAGGGACATGCACGAAAGATTCCTCTATTGGTCCCCATTGAAATCGCAAGATTCCTTTTCCCTTCCCGAAAGGAAATGAAATTTCCTTTCGGGAAGGGAAAAGGAATCTTGCGAATCCCAAAAGAAAGGCGTACAAACACTCTGGAAAGGAGATAGGTTCAAATGAAATGGAATTGAAAAAAGCAGAAAATCTGGAATTTTAGTCTCTTCAAATAGTAGGCTGTGAGGAAATCAGCTGCATTGCAAAGGACCAAAAGATGCCAAAACTAAGCTCACAGATGTTGCAAAAGCAGGGGAAAAAGTCAAGGAGGAAGACACAACTTAGGGGGCAAGACATGAGGGACATGGCATGAATACTTAAAATAATAAAAAAAAAAAATAATAGAAAAAATCTTTCCCAAAGTCAAAGCCATCAAAATGCAGGCAGGCCATATGCCAGCAAGGGCAGGCACATGCAGCAAAGCTTGCCAAAATTGATCCCCACTGAAGGCCAAAACAGAAAAGAAGGACCTACAAACACGCTGGAATGGAGACAGCATCAAAGGAATTGCAATTGGAGGAGAAAAAAAGAAAATTTGGGAAATTTAGTGACTCTAAGAAAATGGCCTGGGTTTATATCAGGTGCATTGCAAAGGACTAAAAGGTGCCAAAACTAAGCTCACAGATGTTGCAAAAGCAGGGGAAAAAGTCAAGGAGGAAGACACAACTTAGGGGGCAAGATATTCGGGACATGGCATGAATTCTTAAAATAAAAAAAAAAAAAAAAAGAAAAAATCTTTCCCAAAGTCAAAGCCATCAAAATGCAGGCAGGCCATACGCCACCAAGGGCAGGCACATGAAGCAAAGCTTGCCAAAATTGATCCCCACTGAAGGCCAAAACAGAAAAGAAGGACTTACAAACACGCTGGAATGGAGACACCATCAAAGGAATTGCAATTGGAGGAGAAAAAAAGAAAATTTGGGTAAGTTAGTGATTCTCAGAAAATGGCCTGGGTTTATATCAGGTGCATTGCAAAGGACTAAAAGGTGCCAAAACTAAGCTCACAGATGTTGCAAAAGCAGGGGAAAAAGTCAAGGAGGAAGACACAACTTAGGGGGCAAGACATGAGGGACATGGCATGAATACTTAAAATAATAAAAAAAAAAAATAATAGAAAAAATCTTTCCCAAAGTCAAAGCCATCAAAATGCAGGCAGGCCATATGCCACCAAGGGCAGGCACATGCAGCAAAGCTTGCCAAAATTGATCCCCACTGAAGGCCAAAACAGAAAAGAAGGACCTACAAACACGCTGGAATGGAGACAGCATCAAAGGAATTGCAATTGGAGGAGAAAAAAAGAAAATTTGGGAAATTTAGTGACTCTAAGAAAATGGCCTGGGTTTATATCAGGTGCATTGCAAAGGACTAAAAGGTGCCAAAACTAAGCTCACAGATGTTGCAAAAGCAGGGGAAAAAGTCAAGGAGGAAGACACAACTTAGGGGGCAAGATATTCGGGACATGGCATGAATTCTTAAAATAAAAAAAAAAAAAAAAAGAAAAAATCTTTCCCAAAGTCAAAGCCATCAAAATGCAGGCAGGCCATACGCCACCAAGGGCAGGCACATGAAGCAAAGCTTGCCAAAATTGATCCCCACTGAAGGCCAAAACAGAAAAGAAGGACTTACAAACACGCTGGAATGGAGACACCATCAAAGGAATTGCAATTGGAGGAGAAAAAAAGAAAATTTGGGTAAGTTAGTGATTCTCAGAAAATGGCCTGGGTTTATATCAGGTGCAGTGCAAAGGACCAAAAGATGCCAAAACTAAGCTCACAGATGTTGCAAAAGCAGGGGAAAAAGTCAAGGAGGAAGACACAACTTAGGGGGCAAGATATGAGGGACATGGCATGAATACTTAAAATAATAAAAAAAAAAAAAAGAAAAAATCTTTCCCAAAGTCAAAGCCATCGAAATGCAGGCAGGCCATACGCCAGCAAGTGCAGGCACATGCAGCAAAGCTTGCCAACATTGATCCCAACTAAAGGCCAAAACAGAAAAGAAGGACTTACAAAAACACGCTGGAATGGAGACAACATGAAAGGAATTCAATTTCAATGAGAAAAAAAGAAAATTTGGGTAAGTTAGTGATTCTAAGATAATGGCCTGGGTTTATATCAGGCGCAGAGCAAAGGACCAAAAGATGCCAAAACTAAGCTCACAGATGTTGCAAAAGCAGGGGAAAAAGTCAAGGAGGAAGACAGAACTTAGGGGGCAAGATATGAGGGACATGGCATGAACACTTCAGAAAACAACCAAAAAAAGAAAAAAATCTTTCCCAAAGTCAAAGCCATCAAAAGGCATGGCCTGCCATCAAGTGCAGGGACATGCACCAAAGATTCCTCTATTGGTCCCCATTGAAATCGCAAGATTCCTTTTCCCTTCTCGAAAGGAAATTTCATTTCCTTTCGGGAAGGGAAAAGGAATCTTGCGGATCCCAAAAGAAAGGCTTACAAACACTCTGGAAAGGAGATAGGTTCAAATGAAATGCAATTGAAAAAAGCAGAAAATCTGGAATTTTACCCTCTTCAAAACATAGGCTGTGAGGAAATCAGCTGCATTGCAAAGGACCAAAAGGTGAAAAAACTAGGCTCACAGATGTTGCAAAAGCAGGGGAAAAAGTCAAGGAGGAAGACTCAACTTAGGTTGCGAGATATGAAGGACATGGCATGAATACTTAAAACAAAAAAAAAAAAAAAATTAGAAAAACTCTTTCCCAAAGTCAAAGCCATCAAAATGCAGGCAGGGCATACGCCACCAAGGGCAGGCACATGCAGCAAAGCTTGCCAAAATTGATCCCCACTGAAGGCCAAAACAGAAAAGAAGGACCTACAAACATGCTGGAAAGGTGTCAACATCAAAGGAATTGCAATTGGAGGAGAAAAAAAGAAAATTTGGGAAATTTAGTGACTCTTAGAAAGTGGCCTGGGTTTATATCAGATGCAGTGCAAAGGACCAAAAGATGCCAAAACTAAGCTCACAGATGTTGCAAAAGCAGGGGAAGAAGTCAAGGAGGAAGACAAAACTTAGGAGGCAAGTTATGAGGGACATGGCATGAACACTTCAGAAAACAACCAAAAAAAGAAAAAAATCTTTCCCAAAGTCAAAGCCATCAAAAGGCATGGCCTGCCATCAAGTGCAGGGACATGCACCAAAGATTCCTCTATTGGTCCCCATTGAAATCGCAAGATTCCTTTTCCCTGCCCAAAAGGAAATGAAATTTCCTTTCGGGAAGGGAAAAGGAATCTTGCGAATCCCAAAAGAAAGGCTTACAAACACTCTGGAAAGGAGATAGGTTCAAATGAAATGCAATTGAAAAAAGCAGAAAATCTGGAATTTTACCCTCTTCAAAACATAGGCTGTGAGGAAATCAGCTGCATTGCAAAGGACCAAAAGGTGAAAAAACTAGGCTCACAGATGTTGCAAAAGCAGGGGAAAAAGTCAAGGAGGAAGCCTCAACTTAGGGGGCGAGATATGAAGGACATGGCATGAATACTTAAAACAAAAAAAAAAAAAAAATTAGAAAAACTCTTTCCAAAAGTCAAAGCCATCAAAATGCAGGCAGGCCATACGCCACCAAGGGCAGGCACATGCAGCAAAGCTTGCCAAAATTGATCCCCACTGAAGGCCAAAACAGAAAAGAAGGACTTGCAAACACGCTGGAAAGGAGTCAACATCAAAGGAATTGCAATTGGAGGAGAAAAAAAGAAAATTTGGGAAATTTAGTGACTCTAAGAAAATGGCCTGGGTTTATATCAGGTGCAGTGCAAAAGACCAAAAGATGCCAAAACTAAGCTCACAGATGTTGCAAAAGCAGGGGAATAAGTCAAGCAGGAAGACACAACTTAGGGGGCAAGATATGAGGGACATGGCATGAATACTTAAAATAATAAAAAAAAAAAAAGAAAAAATCTTTCCCAAGGCAAAGCCATCAAAATGCAGGCAGGCCATACGCCACCAAGGGCAGGCACATGCAGCAAAGCTTGCCAAAATTGATCCCCACTGAAGGCCAAAACAGGAAAGAAGGACTTGCAAACACGCTGGAATGGAGACAACATCAAAGGAATTGCAATTGGAGGAGAAAAAAAGAAAATTTGGGAAATTTAGTGACTCTAAGAAAATGGCATGGGTTTATATCAGGTGCAGTGCAAAAGACCAAAAGATGCCAAAACTAAGCTCACAGATGTTGCAAAAGCAGGGGAAAACGTCAAGGAGGAAGACAGAACTTAGGGAGCAAGATATGAGGGACAAGGCAGGAATACTTCAAATATTAAAAAAAAAAAAAAAGAAAAAATCTTTCCCAAAGTCAAAGCCATCAAAATGCAGGCAGGCCATACGCCAGCAAGTGCAGGCACATGCAGCAAAGCTTGCCAAAATTGATCCCCACTGAAGGCCAAAACAGAAAAGAAGGACTTGCAAACACGCTGGAATAGAGACAACATCAAAGGAATTGCAATTGGAGGAGAAAAAAAGAAAATTTGGGTAAGTTAGTGATTCTAAGAAAAAGGCCTGGGTTTATATCAGGTGCAGTGCAAAGGACCAAAAGATGCCAAAACTAAGCTCACAGATGTTGCAAAAGCAGGGGAAAAAGTCAAGGAGGAAGACAGAACTTAGGGGGCAAGATATGAGGGACATGGCATGAACACTTCAGAAAACAAACAAAAAAAGAAAAAAATGGTTCCCAAAGTCAGAGCCATCAAAAGGCATGGCCTGCCATCAAGTGCAGGGACATGCACCAAAGATTCCTCTATTGGTCCGCATTGAAATCGCAAGATTCCTTTTCCCTTCCCGAAAGGAAATGAAATTTCCTTTCGGGAAGGGAAAAGGAATCTTGCGAATCCCAAAAGAAAGGCTTACAAACACTCTGGAAAGGAGATAGGTTCAAATGGAATGCAATTGAAAAAAGCAGAAAATTGGGAATTTTTGTCTCTATCAAAAAATAGGCTGTGAGGAAATCAGCTGCATTGCAAAGGACTAAAAGGTGCCAAAACTAAGCTCACAGATGTTGCAAAATCAGGGGAAAAAGTCAAGGTGGAAGACACAACTTAGGGGGCAAGATATGCGGGACATGGCATGAATTCTTAAAAAAAAAAAAAAAAAAAAAGAAAAAATCTTTCCCAAAGTCAAAGCCATCAAAATGCAGGCAGGCCATACGCCACCAAGGGCAGGCACATGAAGCAAAGATTGCCAAAATTGATCCCCACTGAAGGCCAAAACAGGAAAGAAGGACTTACAAACACGCTGGAATGGAGACACCATCAAAGGAATTGCAATTGGAGGAGAAAAAAAGAAAATTTGGGTAAGTTAGTGATTCTAAGAGAATGGCCTGGGTTTATATCAGGTGCAGTGCAAAGGACCAAAAGATGCCAAAACTAAGCTCACAGATGTTGCAAAAGCAGGGGAATAAGTCAAGGAGGAAGACACAACTTAGGGGGCAAGATATGAGGGACAAGGCAGGAATACTTCAAATATTAAAAAAAAAAAATAGAAAAAATCTTTCCCAAAGTCAAAGCCATCGAAATGCAGGCAGGCCATACGCCAGCAAGTGCAGGCACATGCAGCAAAGTTTGCCAAAGTTGATCCCCACTGAAGGCCAAAACAGAAAAGAAGGACTTACAATTACGCTGGAATGGAGACAACATCAAAGGAATTGCAATTGGAGCAGAAAAAAGAAAATTTGGGTAGGTTAGTGATTCTAAGAAAATGGCCTGGGTTTATATCAGGTGCAGTGCAAAGGACCAAAAGGTGCCAAAACTAAGCTCACAGATGTTGCAAAAGCAGGGGAATAAGTCAAGGAGGAAGACACAACTTAGGGGGCAAGATATGAGGGACATGGCATGAACACTTCAGAAAACAACCAAAAAAAGAAAAAATCTTTCTCAAAGTCAAAGCCATCAAAAGGCATGGCCTGCCATCAAGTGCAGGGACATGCACGAAAGATTCCTCTATTGGTCCCCATTGAAATCGCAAGATTCCTTTTCCCTTCCCGAAAGGAAATGAAATTTCCTTTCGGGAAGGGAAAAGGAATCTTGCGAATCCCAAAAGAAAGGCGTACAAACACTCTGGAAAGGAGATAGGTTCAAATGAAATGGAATTGAAAAAAGCAGAAAATCTGGAATTTTAGTCTCTTCAAATAGTAGGCTGTGAGGAAATCAGCTGCATTGCAAAGGACCAAAAGATGCCAAAACTAAGCTCACAGATGTTGCAAAAGCAGGGGAAAAAGTCAAGGAGGAAGACACAACTTAGGGGGCAAGACATGAGGGACATGGCATGAATACTTAAAATAATAAAAAAAAAAAATAATAGAAAAAATCTTTCCCAAAGTCAAAGCCATCAAAATGCAGGCAGGCCATATGCCACCAAGGGCAGGCACATGCAGCAAAGCTTGCCAAAATTGATCCCCACTGAAGGCCAAAACAGAAAAGAAGGACCTACAAACACGCTGGAATGGAGACAGCATCAAAGGAATTGCAATTGGAGGAGAAAAAAAGAAAATTTGGGAAATTTAGTGACTCTAAGAAAATGGCCTGGGTTTATATCAGGTGCATTGCAAAGGACTAAAAGGTGCCAAAACTAAGCTCACAGATGTTGCAAAAGCAGGGGAAAAAGTCAAGGAGGAAGACACAACTTAGGGGGCAAGATATTCGGGACATGGCATGAATTCTTAAAATAATAAAAAAAAAAAAAAAGAAAAAATCTTTCCCAAAGTCAAAGCCATCAAAATGCAGGCAGGCCATACGCCACCAAGGGCAGGCACATGAAGCAAAGCTTGCCAAAATTGATCCCCACTGAAGGCCAAAACAGAAAAGAAGGACTTACAAACACGCTGGAATGGAGACACCATCAAAGGAATTGCAATTGGAGGAGAAAAAAAGAAAATTTGGGTAAGTTAGTGATTCTCAGAAAATGGCCTGGGTTTATATCAGGTGCAGTGCAAAGGACCAAAAGATGCCAAAACTAAGCTCACAGATGTTGCAAAAGCAGGGGAATAAGTCAAGGAGGAAGACACAACTTAGGGGGCAAGATATGAGGGACATGGCATGAATACTTAAAATAATAAAAAAAAAAAAAAGAAAAAATCTTTCCCAAAGTCAAAGCCATCGAAATGCAGGCAGGCCATACGCCAGCAAGTGCAGGCACATGCAGCAAAGCTTGCCAACATTGATCCCAACTGAAGGCCAAAACAGAAAAGAAGGACTTACAAAAACACGCTGGAATGGAGACAACATGAAAGGAATTCAATTTCAATGAGAAAAAAAGAAAATTTGGGTAAGTTAGTGATTCTAAGATAATGGCCTGGGTTTATATCAGGCGCAGAGCAAAGGACCAAAAGATGCCAAAACTAAGCTCACAGATGTTGCAAAAGCAGGGGAAAAAGTCAAGGAGGAAGACAGAACTTAGGGGGCAAGATATGAGGGACATGGCATGAACACTTCAGAAAACAACCAAAAAAAGAAAAAAATCTTTCCCAATGTCAAAGCCATCAAAAGGCATGGCCTGCCATCAAGTGCAGGGACATGCACCAAAGATTCCTCTATTGGTCCCCATTGAAATCGCAAGATTCCTTTTCCCTTCTCGAAAGGAAATTTCATTTCCTTTCGGGAAGGGAAAAGGAATCTTGCGGATCCCAAAAGAAAGGCTTACAAACACTCTGGAAAGGAGATAGGTTCAAATGAAATGCAATTGAAAAAAGCAGAAAATCTGGAATTTTACCCTCTTCAAAACATAGGCTGTTAGGAAATCAGCTGCATTGCAAAGGACCAAAAGGTGAAAAAACTAGGCTCACAGATGTTGCAAAAGCAGGGGAAAAAGTCAAGGAGGAAGACTCAACTTAGGTTGCGAGATATGAAGGACATGGCATGAATACTTAAAACAAAAAAAAAAAAAAAAATTAGAAAAACACTTTCCCAAAGTCAAAGCCATCAAAATGCAGGCAGGCCATACGCCACCAAGGGCAGGCACATGCAGCAAAGCTTGCCAAAATTGATCCCCACTGAAGGCCAAAACAGAAAAGAAGGACCTACAAACATGCTGGAAAGGTGTCAACATCAAAGAAATTGCAATTGGAGGAGAAAAAAAGAAAATTTGGGAAATTTAGTGACTCTTAGAAAGTGGCCTGGGTTTATATCAGATGCAGTGCAAAGGACCAAAAGATGCCAAAACTAAGCTCACAGATGTTGCAAAAGCAGGGGAAGAAGTCAAGGCGGAAGACAAAACTTAGGAGGCAAGTTATGAGGGACATGGCATGAACACTTCAGAAAACAACCAAAAAAAGAAAAAAATCTTTCCCAAAGTCAAAGCCATCAAAAGGCATGGCCTGCCATCAAGTGCAGGGACATGCACCAAAGATTCCTCTATTGGTCCCCATTGAAATCGCAAGATTCCTTTTCCCTGCCCAAAAGGAAATGAAATTTCCTTTCGGGAAGGGAAAAGGAATCTTGCGAATCCCAAAAGAAAGGCTTACAAACACTCTGGAAAGGAGATAGGTTCAAATGAAATGCAATTGAAAAAAGCAGAAAATCTGGAATTTTACCCTCTTCAAAACATAGGCTGTGAGGAAATCAGCTGCATTGCAAAGGACCAAAAGGTGAAAAAAACTAGGCTCACAGATGTTGCAAAAGCAGGGGAAAAAGTCAAGGAGGAAGACTCAACTTAGGGGGCGAGATATGAAGGACATGGCATGAATACTTAAAACAAAAAAAAAAAAAAAATTAGAAAAACTCTTTCCAAAAGTCAAAGCCATCAAAATGCAGGCAGGCCATACGCCACCAAGGGCAGGCACATGCAGCAAAGCTTGCCAAAATTGATCCCCACTGAAGGCCAAAACAGAAAAGAAGGACTTGCAAACACGCTGGAAAGGAGTCAACATCAAAGGAATTGCAATTGGAGGAGAAAAAAACGAAAATTTGGGAAATTTAGTGACTCTAAGAAAATGGCCTGGGTTTATATCAGGTGCAGTGCAAAAGACCAAAAGATGCCAAAACTAAGCTCACAGATGTTGCAAAAGCAGGGGAATAAGTCAAGCAGGAAGACACAACTTAGGGGGCAAGATATGAGGGACATGGCATGAATACTTAAAATAATAAAAAAAAAAAAAAGAAAAAATCTTTCCCAAGGCAAAGCCATCAAAATGCAGGCAGGCCATACGCCACCAAGGGCAGGCACATGCAGCAAAGCTTGCCAAAATTAATCCCCACTGAAGGCCAAAACAGGAAAGAAGGACTTGCAAACACGCTGGAATGGAGACAACATCAAAGGAATTGCAATTGGAGGAGAAAAAAAGAAAATTTGGGAAATTTAGTGACTCTAAGAAAATGGCATGGGTTTATATCAGGTGCAGTGCAAAGGACCAAAAGATGCCAAAACTAAGCTCACAGATGTTGCAAAAGCAGGGGAAAACGTCAAGGAGGAAGACAGAACTTAGGGAGCAAGATATGAGGGACAAGGCAGGAATACTTCAAATATTAAAAAAAAAAAAAAAGAAAAAATCTTTCCCAAAGTCAAAGCCATCAAAATGCAGGCAGGCCATACGCCAGCAAGTGCAGGCACATGCAGCAAAGCTTGCCAAAATTGATCCCCACTGAAGGCCAAAACAGAAAAGAAGGACTTACAAATGCGCTGGAATGGAGACACCATCAAAGGAATTGCAATTGGAGGAGAAAAAAAGGAAATTTGGGTAAGTTAGTGATTCTAAGAAAATGGCCTGGGTTTATATCAGGTGCAGTGCAAAGGACCAAAAGATGCCAAAACTAAGCTCACAGATGTTGCAAAAGCAGGGGAATAACTCAAGGAGGAAGACACAAATAAGGGGGCAAGATATGAGGGACATGGCATGAACACTTCAGAAAACAACCAAAAAAAGAAAAAAATCTTTCTCAAAGTCAAAGCCATCAAAAGGCATGGCCTGCCATCAAGTGCAGGGACATGCACCAAAGATTCCTCTATTGGTCCCCATTGAAATCGCAAGATTCCTTTTCCCTTCCCGAAAGGAAATGAAATTTCCTTTCGGGAAGGGAAAAGGAATCTTGCGAATCCCAAAAGAAAGGCTTACAAACACTCTGGAAAGGAGATAGGTTCAAATGGAATGCAATTGAAAAAAGCAGAAAATTGGGAATTTTTGTCTCTATCAAAAAATAGGCTGTGAGGAAATCAGCTGCATTGCAAAGGACTAAAATGTGCCAAAACTAAGCTCACAGATGTTGCAAAAGCAGGGGAAAAAGTCAAGGAGGAAGACACAACTTAGGGGGCAAGATATGCGGGACATGGCATGAATTCTTAAAAAAAAAAAAAAAAAAAAAAATTAGAAAAACTCTTTCCCAAAGTCAAAGCCATCAAAATGCAGGCAGGCCATACGCCACCAAGGGCAGGCACATGCAGCAAAGCTTGCCAAAATTGATCCCCACTGAAGGCCAAAACAGAAAAGAAGGACCTACAAACATGCTGGAAAGGTGTCAACATCAAAGGAATTGCAATTGGAGGAGAAAAAAAGAAAATTTGGGAAATTTAGTGACTCTTAGAAAGTGGCCTGGGTTTATATCAGATGCAGTGCAAAGGACCAAAAGATGCCAAAACTAAGCTCACAGATGTTGCAAAAGCAGGGGAATAAGTCAAGGAGGAAGACACAACTTAGGGGGCAAGATATGAGGGACAAGGCAGGAATACTTCAAATATTAAAAAATAAAATAGAAAAAATCTTTCCCAAAGTCAAAGCCATCGAAATGCAGGCAGGCCATACGCCAGCAAGTGCAGGCACATGCAGCAAAGTTTGCCAAAATTGATCCCCACTGAAGGCCAAAACAGAAAAGAAGGACTTACAATTACGCTGGAATGGAGACAACATCAAAGGAATTGCAATTGGAGCAGAAAAAAGAAAATTTGGGTAGGTTAGTGATTCTAAGAAAATGGCCTGGGTTTATATCAGGTGCAGTGCAAAGGACCAAAAGGTGCCAAAACTAAGCTCACAGATGTTGCAAAAGCAGGGGAATAAGTCAAGGAGGAAGACACAACTTAGGGGGCAAGATATGAGGGACATGGCATGAACACTTCAGAAAACAACCAAAAAAAGAAAAAAATCTTTCTCAAAGTCAAAGCCATCAAAAGGCATGGCCTGCCATCAAGTGCAGGGACATGCACCAAAGATTCCTCTATTGGTCCCCATTGAAATCGCAAGATTCCTTTTCCCTTCCCGAAAGGAAATGAAATTTCCTTTCGGGAAGGGAAAAGGAATCTTGCGAATCCCAAAAGAAAGGCGTACAAACACTCTGGAAAGGAGATAGGTTCAAATGAAATGGAATTGAAAAAAGCAGAAAATCTGGAATTTTAGTCTCTTCAAATAATAGGCTGTGAGGAAATCAGCTGCATTGCAAAGGACCAAAAGGTGAAAAATCTAGGCTCACAGATGTTGCAAAAGCAGGGGAAAAAGTCAAGGAGGAAGACTCAACTTAGGGGGCAAGATATGAAGGACATGGCATGAATACTTAAAACAAAAAAAAAAAAAAAATTAGAAAAACTCTTTCCAAAAGTCAAAGCCATCAAAATGCAGGCAGGCCATATGCCACCAAGGGCAGGCACATGCAGCAAAGCTTGCCAAAATTGATCCCCACTGAAGGCCAAAACAGAAAAGAAGGACCTACAAACACGCTGGAATGGAGACAGCATCAAAGGAATTGCAATTGGAGGAGAAAAAAAGAAAATTTGGGAAATTTAGTGACTCTAAGAAAATGGCCTGGGTTTATATCAGGTGCATTGCAAAGGACTAAAAGGTGCCAAAACTAAGCTCACAGATGTTGCAAAAGCAGGGGAAAAAGTCAAGGAGGAAGACACAACTTAGGGGGCAAGATATTCGGGACATGGCATGAATTCTTAAAATAATAAAAAAAAAAAAAAAGAAAAAATCTTTCCCAAAGTCAAAGCCATCAAAATGCAGGCAGGCCATACGCCACCAAGGGCAGGCACATGAAGCAAAGCTTGCCAAAATTGATCCCCACTGAAGGCCAAAACAGAAAAGAAGGACTTACAAACACGCTGGAATGGAGACACCATCAAAGGAATTGCAATTGGAGGAGAAAAAAAGAAAATTTGGGTAAGTTAGTGATTCTCAGAAAATGGCCTGGGTTTATATCAGGTGCAGTGCAAAGGACCAAAAGATGCCAAAACTAAGCTCACAGATGTTGCAAAAGCAGGGGAATAAGTCAAGGAGGAAGACACAACTTAGGGGGCAAGATATGAGGGACATGGCATGAATACTTAAAATAATAAAAAAAAAAAAAAGAAAAAATCTTTCCCAAAGTCAAAGCCATCGAAATGCAGGCAGGCCATACGCCAGCAAGTGCAGGCACATGCAGCAAAGCTTGCCAACATTGATCCCAACTGAAGGCCAAAACAGAAAAGAAGGACTTACAAAAACACGCTGGAATGGAGACAACATGAAAGGAATTCAATTTCAATGAGAAAAAAAGAAAATTTGGGTAAGTTAGTGATTCTAAGATAATGGCCTGGGTTTATATCAGGCGCAGAGCAAAGGACCAAAAGATGCCAAAACTAAGCTCACAGATGTTGCAAAAGCAGGGGAAAAAGTCAAGGAGGAAGACAGAACTTAGGGGGCAAGATATGAGGGACATGGCATGAACACTTCAGAAAACAACCAAAAAAAGAAAAAAATCTTTCCCAAAGTCAAAGCCATCAAAAGGCATGGCCTGCCATCAAGTGCAGGGACATGCACCAAAGATTCCTCTATTGGTCCCCATTGAAATCGCAAGATTCCTTTTCCCTGCCCAAAAGGAAATGAAATTTCCTTTCGGGAAGGGAAAAGGAATCTTGCGAATCCCAAAAGAAAGGCTTACAAACACTCTGGAAAGGAGATAGTTTCAAATGAAATGCAATTGAAAAAAGCAGAAAATCTGGAATTTTACCCTCTTCAAAACATAGGCTGTGAGGAAATCAGCTGCATTGCAAAGGACCAAAAGGTGAAAAAACTAGGCTCACAGATGTTGCAAAAGCAGGGGAAAAAGTCAAGGAGGAAGACTCAACTTAGGGGGCAAGATATGAAGGACATGGCATGAATACTTAAAACAAAAAAAAAAAAAAAAATTAGAAAAACTCTTTCCAAAAGTCAAAGCCATCAAAACGCAGGCAGGCCATACGCCACCAAGGGCAGGCACATGCAGCAAAGCTTGCCAAAATTGATCCCCACTGAAGGCCAAAACAGAAAAGAAGGACTTGCAAACACGCTGGAAAGGAGTCAACATCAAAGGAATTGCAATTGGAGGAGAAAAAAAGAAAATTTGGGAAATTTAGTGACTCTAAGAAAATGGCCTGCGTTTATATCAGGTGCAGTGCAAAGGACCAAAAGATGCCAAAACTAAGCTCACAGATGTTGCAAAAGCAGGGGAAAAAGTCAAGGAGGAAGACACAACTTAGGGGGCAAGATATTCGGGACATGGCATGAATACTTAAAATAATAAAAAAAAAAAAAAGAAAAAATCTTTCCCAAAGCAAAGCCATCAAAATGCAGGCAGGCCATACGCCACCAAGGGCAGGCACATGCAGCAAAGCTTGCCAAAATTGATCCCCACTGAAGGCCAAAACAGGAAAGAAGGACTTGCAAACACGCTGGAATGGAGACACTATCAAAGGAATTGCAATTGGAGGAGAAAAAAAGAAAATTTGGGAAATTTAGTGACTCTAAGAAAATGGCATGGGTTTATATCAGGTGCAGTGCAAAGGACCAAAAGATGCCAAAACTAAGCTCACAGATGTTGCAAAAGCAGGGGAATAACTCAAGGAGGAAGACACAACTTACGGGGCAAGATATGAGGGACATGGCATGAATATTTAAATTAATAAAAAAAAAAAAAAAGAAAAAATCTTTCTCAAAGTCAAAGCCATCAAAATGCAGGCAGGCCATACGCCACCAAGGGCAGGCACATGCAGCAAAGCTTGCCAAAATTGATCCCCACTGAAGGCCAAAACAGAAAAGAAGGACTTGCAAACACGCTGGAATAGAGACAACATCAAAGGAATTGCAATTGGAGGAGAAAAAAAGAAAATTTGGGTAAGTTAGTGATTCTAAGAAAAAGGCCTGGGTTTATATCAGGTGCAGTGCAAAGGACCAAAAGATGCAAAAACTAAGCTCACAGATGTTGCAAAAGCAGGGGAAAAAGTCAAGGAGGAAGACACAACTTAGGGGGCAAGATATGAGGGACATGGCATGAACACTTCAGAAAACAAACAAAAAAAGAAAAAAATGGTTCCCAAAGTCAGAGCCATCAAAAGGCATGGCCTGCCATCAAGTGCAGGGACATGCACCAAAGATTCCTCTATTGGTCCCCATTGAAATCGCAAGATTCCTTTTCCCTTCCCGAAAGGAAATGAAATTTCCTTTCGGGAAGGGAAAAGGAATCTTGCGAATCCCAAAAGAAAGGCTTACAAACACTCTGGAAAGGAGATAGGTTCAAATGGAATGCAATTGAAAAAAGCAGAAAATTGGGAATTTTTTTCTCTATCAAAAAATAGGCTGTGAGGAAATCAGCTGCATTGCAAAGGACTAAAAGGTGCCAAAACTAAGGTCACAGATGTTGCAAAAGCAGGGGAAAAAGTCAAGGAGGAAGACACAACTTAGGGGGCAAGATATGAGCGACATGGCATGAATACTTAAAATAATAAAAAAAAAAAAAATAATAGAAAAAATCTTTCCCAAAGTCAAAGCCATCAAAATGCAGGCAGGCCATATGCCACCAAGGGCAGGCACATGCAGCAAAGCTTGCCAAAATTGATCCCCACTGAAGGCCAAAACAGAAAAGAAGGACCTACAAACACGCTGGAATGGAGACAGCATCAAAGGAATTGCAATTGGAGGAGAAAAAAAGAAAATTTGGGAAATTTAGTGACTCTAAGAAAATGGCCTGGGTTTATATCAGGTGCATTGCAAAGGACTAAAAGGTGCCAAAACTAAGCTCACAGATGTTGCAAAAGCAGGGGAAAAAGTCAAGGAGGAAGACACAACTTAGGGGGCAAGATATTCGGGACATGGCATGAAATCTTAAAATAATAAAAAAAAAAAAAAAGAAAAAATCTTTCCCAAAGTCAAAGCCATCAAAATGCAGGCAGGCCATACGCCACCAAGGGCAGGCACATGAAGCAAAGCTTGCCAAAATTGATCCCCACTGAAGGCCAAAACAGAAAAGAAGGACTTACAATTACGCTGGAATGGAGACAACATCAAAGGAATTGCAATTGGAGCAGAAAAAAGAAAATTTGGGTAGGTTAGTGATTCTAAGAAAATGGCCTGGGTTTATATCAGGTGCAGTGCAAAGGACCAAAAGGTGCCAAAACTAAGCTCACAGATGTTGCAAAAGCAGGGGAATAAGTCAAGGAGGAAGACACAACTTAGGGGGCAAGATATGAGGGACATGGCATGAACACTTCAGAAAACAACCAAAAAAAGAAAAAAATCTTTCTCAAAGTCAAAGCCATCAAAAGGCATGGCCTGCCATCAAGTGCAGGGACATGCACCAAAGATTCCTCTATTGGTCCCCATTGAAATCGCAAGATTCCTTTTCCCTTCCCGAAAGGAAATGAAATTTCCTTTCGGGAAGGGAAAAGGAATCTTGCGAATCCCAAAAGAAAGGCTTACAAACACTCTGGAAAGGAGATAGGTTCAAATGAAATGGAATTGAAAAAAGCTGAAAATTGGGAATTTCAGTCTCTTCAAAAAATAGGCTGTGAGGAAATCAGCTGCATTGCAAAGGACCAAAAGATGCCAAAACTAAGCCCACAGATGTTGCAAAATCTGGGGAAAAATTCAAGGAGGAAGACAAAACTTAGGGAGCAAGATATGAGGGACATGGCATGAATACTTAAAACAAAATTGAAAAAAAAATGAAAAAATCTATCCCAAAGTCAAAGCCATCAAAATGCAGGCAGGCCATACGCCAGCAAGTGCAGGCACATGCAGCAAAGCTTGCCAACATTGATCCCCACTGAAGGCCAAAACAGAAAAGAAGGACCTACAAACACGCTGGAATGGAGACACCATCAAAGGAATTGCAATTGGAGGAGAAAAAAAGAAAATTTGGGTAAGTTAGTGATTCTAAGAAAATGGCCTGGGTTTATATCAGGTGCAGTGCAAAGGACCAAAAGATGCCAAAACTAAGCTCACAGATGTTGCAAAAGCAGGGGAATAAGTCAAGGAGGAAGACACAACTTAGGCGGCAAGATATGAGCGACATGGCATGAATACTTAAAATAATAAAAAAAAAAAAATGAAAAAATCTTTCCCAAAGTCAAAGCCATCAAAATGCAGGCAGGCCATACGCCACCAAGGGCAGGCACATGCAGCAAAGCTTGCCAAAATTGATCCCCACTGAAGGCCAAAACAGAAAAGAAGGACTTGAAAACACGCTGGAATGGAGACAACATCAAAGGAATTGCAATTGGAGGAGAAAAAAAGAAAATTTGGGTAAGTTAGGGATTCTAAGAAAAAGGCCTGGGTTTATATCAGGTGCAGTGCAAAGGACCAAAAGGTGCCAAAACTAAGCTCACAGATGTTACAAAAGCAGGGGAAAAAGTCAAGGAGGAAGACACAACTTAGGGGGCAAGATATGAGGGACATGGCATGAACACTTCAGAAAACACCCAAAAAAAGAAAAAAATCTTTCCCAAACTCAAAGCCATCAAAAGGAATGGCATGCCATCAAGTGCAGGGACGTGCACCAAAAATTCCTCTATTGGTCCCCATTGAAATCGCAAGATTCCTTTTCCCTTCCCGAAAGGAAATGAAATTTCCTTTCGGGAAGGGAAAAGGAATCTTGCGAATCCCAAAAGAAAGGCTTACAAACACTCTGGAAAGGAGATAGGTTCAAATGAAATGCAATTGAAAAAAGCAGAAAATCGGGAATTTTAGTCTCTTCAAATAATAGGCTGTGAGGAAATCAGCTGCATTGCAAAGGACCAAAAGATGCCAAAACTAAGCTCACAGATGTTGCAAAATCAGGGGAAAAAGTAAAGGAGGAAGACACAACTTAGGGGGCAAGATATGAGGGACATGGCATGAATACTTAAAATAATAAAAAAAAAAAAAAAAAGAAAAAATCTTTCCCAAAGTCAAAGCCATCAAAATGCAGGCAGGCCATATACCACCAAGGGCAGGCACATGCAGCAAAGCTTGCCAAAATTGATCCCCACTGAAGGCCAAAACAGAAAACAAGGACCTAAAAACACGCTGGAATGGAGACAGCATCAAAGGAATTGCAGTTGGAGGAGAAAAAAAGAAAATTTGGGAAATTTAGTGACTCTAAGGAAATTGCATGGGTTTATATCAGGTGCATTGCAAAGGACTAAAAGGTGCCAAAACTAAGCTCACAGATGTTGCAAAAGCAGGGGAAAAAGTCAAGGAGGAAGACACAACTTAGGGGGCAAGATATTCGGGACATGGCATGAATTCTTAAAATAATAAAAAAAAAAAAAAAGAAAAAATCTTTCCCAAAGTCAAAGCCATCAAAATGCAGGCAGGCCATACGCCACCAAGGGCAGGCACATGAAGCAAAGCTTGCCAAAATTGATCCCCACTGAAGGCCAAAACAGAAAAGAACGACTTACAAACACGCTGGAATGGAGACACCATCAAAGGAATTGCAATTGGAGGAGAAAAAAAGAAAATTTGTGTAAGTTAGTAATTCTAAGAAAATGGCCTGGGTTTATATCAGGTGTAGTGCAAAGGACCAAAAGATGCCAAAACTAAGCTCACAGATGTTGCAAAAGCAGGGGAATAAGTCAAGGAGGAAGACACAACTTAGGGGGCAAGATATGAGGGACATGGCATGAATACTTAAAATAATAAAAAAAAAAAATAGAAAAAGTCTTTCCCAAAGTCAAAGCCATCCAAATGCAGGCAGGCCATACGCCACCAAGGGCAGGCACATGCAGCAAAGCTTGCCAAAATTGATCCCCACTGAAGGCCAAAACAGGAAAGAAGGACTTGCAAACACGCTGGAATGGAGACAACATCAAAGGAATTGCAATTGGAGGAGAAAAAAAGAAAATTTGGGAAATTTAGTGACTCTAAGAAAATGGCCTGGGTTTATATCAGGTGCAGTGCAAAGGACCAAAAGATGCCAAAACTAAGCTCACAGATGTTGCAAAAGCAGGGGAACAAGTCAAGGAGGAAGACAGAACTTAGGGAGCAAGATATGAAGGACATGGCATGAATTCTTAAAATAATAAAAAAAAAAAAAAAAGAAAAAATCTTTCCCAAAGTCAAAGCCATCAAAATGCAGGCAGGCCATACGCCACCAAGGGCAGGCACATGCAGCAAAGCTTGCCAAAATTGATCCCCACTGAAGGCCAAAACAGATAAGAAGGATTTACAATTACGCTGGAATGGAGACAACATCAAAGGAATTGCAATTGGAGCAGAAAAAAGAAAATTTGGGTAGGTTAGTGATTCTAAGAAAATGGCCTGGGTTTATATCAGGTGCAGTGCAAAGGACCAAAAGGTGCCAAACCTAAGCTCACAGGTGTTTCAAAAGCAGGGGAATAAGTCAAGGAGGAAGACACAACTTAGGGGGCAAGATATGAGGGACATGGCATGAACACTTCAGAAAACAACCAAAAAAAGAAAAAAATCTTTCCCAAAGTCAAAGCCATCAAAAGGCATGGCCTGCCATCAAGTGCAGGGACATGCACGAAAGATTCCTCTATTGGTCCCCATTGAAATCGCAACATTCCTTTGCCCTTCCCGAAAGGAAATGAAATTTCCTTTCGGGAAGGGGAAAGCAATCTTGCGAATCCCAAAAGAAAGGCTTACAAACACTCTGGAAAGGAGATAGGTTCAAATGAAATGGAATTGAAAAAAGCAGAAAATCTGGAATTTTAGTCTCTTCAAAAAATAGGCTGTGAAGAAATCAGCTGCATTGCAAAGGACCAAAAGATGCCAAAACTAAGCACACAGATGTTGCAAAAGCAGGGGAAAAAGTCAAGGAGGAAGACACAACTTAGGGGGCAAGATATGAGGGACATGGCATGAATACTTAAAATAATAAAAAAAAAAAAAAGAAAAAATCTTTCTCAAAGTCAAAGCCATCAAAATGCAGGCAGGCCATACGCCACCAAGGGCAGGCACATGCAGCAAAGCTTGCCAAAATTGATCCCCACTGAAGGCCAAAACAGAAAAGAAGGACCTACAAACACGCTGGAATGGAGACAACATCAAAGGAATTGCAATTGGAGGAGAAAAAAAGAAAATTTGGGTAAGTTAGTGATTCTAAGAAAAAGGCCTGGGTTTATATCAGGTGCAGTGCAAAGGACCACAAGGTGCCAAAACTAAGCTCACAGATGTTGCAAAAGCAGGGGAAAAAGTCAAGGAGGAAGACAAAACTTAGGGGGCAAGATATGAGGGACATGGCATGAACACTTCAGAAAACAACCAAAAAAAGAAAAAAATCTTTCCCAAAGTCAAAGCCATCAAAAGGCATGGCATGCCATTAAGTGCAGGGACGTGCACCAAAGATTCCTCTATTGGTCCCCATTGAAATCGCAAGATTCCTTTTCCCTTCCCGAAAGGAAATGAAATTTCCTTTCGGGAAGGGAAAAGGAATCTTGCGAATCCCAAAAGAAAGGCTTACAAACACTCTGGAAAGGAGATAGGTTCAAATGACATGCAATTGAAAAAAGCAGAAAATCTGGAATTTTAGTCTCTTCAAATAATAGGCTGTGAGGAAATCAGCTGCATTGCAAAGGACCAAAAGATGCCAAAACTAAGCTCACAGATGTTGCAAAAGCAGGGGAAAAAGTAAAGGAGGAAGACACAATTTAGGGAGCAAGATATGAGGGACATGGCATGAATACTTAAAAAAATTAAAAAAAAAAAAAATAGAAAAAATCTTTCCCAAAGTCAAAGCCATCAAAATGCAGGCAGGCCATATACCACCAAGGGCAGGCACATGCAGCAAAGCTTGCCAAAATTGATCCCCACTGAAGGCCAAAACAGAAAAGAAGGACCTACAAACACGCTGGAATGGAGACAGCATCAAAGGAATTGCAATTGGAGGAGAAAAAAAGAAAATTTGGGAAATTTAGTGACTCTAAGAAAATGACCTGGGTTTATATCAGGTGCCGTGCAAAGGACCAAAAGGTGCCAAAACTAAGCTCACAGATGTTGCAAAAGCAGGGGAAAAAGTCAAGGAGGAAGACACAACTTAGGGAGCAAGATATGAGGGACAAGGCAGGAATACTTCAAATATTAAAAAAAAAAAATAGAAAAAATCTTTCCCAAAGTCAAAGCCATCAAAATGCAGGCAGGCCATACGCCAGCAAGTGCAGGCACATGCAGCAAAGCTTGCCAAAATTGATCCCCACTGAAGGCCAAAACAGATAATAAGGACTTACAATTACGCTGGAATGGAGACAACATCAAAGGAATTGCAATTGGAGCAGAAAAAAGAAAATTTGGGTAGGTTAGTGATTCTAAGAAAATGGCCTGGGTTTATATCAGGTGCAGTGCAAAGGACCAAAAGGTGCCAAACCTAAGCTCAGAGGTGTTTCAAAAGCAGGGGAATAAGTCAAGGAGGAAGACACAACTTAGGGAGCAAGATATGAGGGACATGGCATGAATACTTAAACAAAATTGAAAAAAAAAAGAAAAAATCTATCCCAAAGTCAAAGCCATCAAAATGCAGGCAGGCCATACGCCACCAAGGGCAGGCACATGCAGCAAAGCTTGCCAAAATTGATCCCCACTGAAGGCCAAAACAGAAAAGAAGGACTTGAAAACACGCTGGAATGGAGACAACATCAAAAAAATTGCAATTGGAGGAGAAAAAAAGAAAATTTGGGTAAGTTAGTGATTCTAAGAAAATGGCCTGGGTTTATGTCAGGTGCAGTTCAAAGGACCAAAAGGTGCCAAAACTAAGCTCACAGATGTTGCAAAAGCAGGGGAAAAAGTCAAGGAGGAAGACACAACTTAGGGGGCAAGATATGAGGGACATGGCATGAATACTTAAAATAATAAAAGAAAAAAAAGAAAAAATCTTTCCCAAAGTCAAAGCCATCAAAATGCAGGCAGGCCATACGCCAGCAAGGGCAGGCACATGCAGCAAAGCTTGCCAAAATTGATCCCCACTGAAGGCCAAAACAGAAAACAAGGACCTAAAAACACGCTGGAATGGAGAGAGCATCAAAGGAATTGCAATTGGAGGAGAAAAAAAGAAAATTTGGGAAATTTAGTGACTCTAAGAAAATGGCCTGGGTTTATATCAGGTGCAGTTCAAAGGACCAAAAGGTGCCAAAACTAAGCTCACAGATGTTGCAAAAGCAGGGGAAAAAGTCAAGGAGGAAGACACAACTTAGGGGGCAAGATATGAGGGACATGGCATGAATACTTAAAATAATAAAAGAAAAAAAAGAAAAAATCTTTCCCAAAGTCAAAGCCATCAAAATGCAGGCAGGCCATACGCCAGCAAGGGCAGGCACATGCAGCAAAGCTTGCCAAAATTGATCCCCACTGAAGGCCAAAACAGATAAGAAGGACTTGAAAACACGCTGGAATGGAGACAACATCAAAGGAATTGCAATTGGAGGATAAAAAAAGAAAATTTGGGTAAGTTAGTGATTCTAAGAAAATGGCCTGGGTTTATGTCAGGTGCAGTGCAAAGGACCAAAAGGTGCCAAAACTAAGCTCACAGATGTTGCAAAAGCAGGGGAAAAAGTCAAGGAGGAAGACAGAACTTAGGGGGCAAGATATGAGGGACATGGCATGAACACTTCAGAAAACAACCAAAAAAAGAAAAAAATCTTTCCCAAAGTCAAAGCCATCAAAAGGCATGGCCTGCCATCAAGTGCAGGGACATGCACCAAAGATTCCTCATTTGGTCCCCATTGAAATAGCAAGATTCCTTTTCCCTTCCCGAAAGGAATTGAAATTTCCTTTCGGGAAGGGAAAAGGAATCTGGCGAATCCCAAAAGTAAGGCTTACAAACACTCTGGAAAGGAGATAGGTTCAAATGACATGCAATTGAAAAAAGCAGAAAATCTGGAATTTTAGTCTCTTCAAATAATAGGCTGTGAGGAAATCAGCTGCATTGCAAAGGACCAAAAGATGCCAAAACTAAGCCCACAGATGTTGCAAAAGCAGGGGAAAAAGTAAAGGAGGAAGACACAACTTAGGGAGCAAGATATGAGGGACATGGCATGAATACTTAAAAAAATTAAAAAAAAAAAAATAGAAAAAATCTTTCCCAAAGTCAAAGCCATCAAAATGCAGGCCGGCCATATGCCACCAAGGGCAGGCACATGCAGCAAAGCTTGCCAAAATTGATCCCCACTGAAGGCCAAAACAGAAAACAAGGACCTAAAAACACGCTGGAAAGGAGTCAACATCAAAGGAATTGCAATTGGAGGAGAAAAAAAGAAAATTTGGGAAATTTAGTGACTCTAAGAAAATTGCCTGGGTTTATATCAGGTGCAGTGCAAAGGACCAAAAGATGCCAAAACTAAGCTCACAGATGTTGCAAAAGCAGGGGAAAAAGTCAAGGAGGAAGACAGAACTTAGGGGGCAAGATATGAGGGACATGGCATGAATACTTAAAATAATAAATGAAAAAAACGAGAAAATCTTTCCCAAAGTCAAAGCCATCAAAATGCAGGCAGGCCATACGCCACCAAGGGCAGGCACATGCAGCAAAGCTTGCCAAAATTGATCCCCACTGAAGGCCAAAACAGAAAAGAAGGACTTATCAACACGCTGGAAAGGAGTCAACATCAAAGGAATTGCTATTGGAGGAGAAAAAAAGAAAAATTTGGAAATTTAGTGACTCTTAGAAAGTGGCCGGGGGTTTTATCAGGTGCAGTGCAAAGGACCAAAAGATGCCAAAACTAAGCTCACAGATGTTGCAAAAGCAGGGGAAAAAGTCAAGGAGGAAGACACAACTTAGGGGGCAAGATATGAGGGACATGGCATGAACACTTCAGAAAAAAACCAAAAAAAGAAAAAAATCTTTCCCAAAGTCAAAGCCATCAAAAGGCATGGCCTGCCATCAAGTGCAGGGACATGCACCAAAGATTCCTCTATTGGTCCCCATTGAAATCGCAAGATTCCTTTTCCCTTCTCGAAAGGAAATTAAATTTCCTTTCGGGAAGGGAAAAGGAATCTTGCGGATCCCAAAAGAAAGGCTTACAAACAATCTGGAAAGGAGATAGGTTCAAATGGAATGCAATTGAAAAAAGCAGAAAATAGGGAATTTTAGTCTCTATCAAAAAATAGGCGGTGAGGAAATCAGCTGCATTGCAAAGGACTAAAACGTGCCAAAACTAAGCTCACAGATGTTGCAAAAGCAGGGGAAAAAGTCAAGGAGGAAGGCACAACTTAGAGGGGCAAGATATGAGGGACATGGCATGGATACTTACAATAATAAAAAAAAAAAAAAAGAAAAAATCTTTCCCAAAGTCAAAGCCATCAAAATGGAGGAAGGCCATACGCCAGCAAGGGAAGGCACATGCAGCAAAGCTTGCCAACATTGATCCCCACTGAAGGCCAAAACAGTAAAGAAGGACTTACAAACACGCTGGAATGGAGACAACAGGAAAGGAATTCAATTTCTCTGAGAAAAAAAGAAAATTTGGGTAAGTTAGTGATTCTAAGAAAATGGCCTGGGTTTATATCAGGTGCAGTGCAAAGGACCAAAAGATGCCAAAACTAAGCTCACAGATGTTGCAAAAGCAGGGGAATAAGTCTAGGAGGATGACACAACTTAGGGCGCAAGATATGAGGGACATGGCATGAATACTTAAAACAATTAAAAAAAAAAAAAGAAACAATGTTTCCCAAAGTCAAAGCCATCAAAATGCAGGCAGGCCATACGCCACCAAGGGCAGGCACATGCAGCAAAGCTTGCCAAAATTGATCCCCACTGAAGGCCAAAACAGAAAAGAAGGACCTACAAACACGCTGGAATGGAGACAGCATCAAAGGAATTGCAATTGGAGGAGAAAAAAAGAAAATTTGGGTAAGTTAGTGGTTCCAAGAAAATGGCCTGGGTTTATATCAAGTGCAGTTCAAAGGAACAAAAGGTGCCAAAACTAAGCTCACAGATGTTGCAAAAGCAGGGGAAAAAGTCAAGGAGGAAGACACAACTTAGGGGGCAAGATATGAGGGACATGGCATGAATACTTAAAATAATTAAAAATAAAAAAGAAAAAATCTTTCCCAAAGTCAAAGCCATCAAAATGCAGGCAGGCCATACGCCACCAAGGGCAGGCACATGCAGCAAAGCTTGCCAAAATTGATCCCCACTGAAGGCCAAAACAGAAAAGAAGGACCTACAAACACGCTGGAATGGAGACAGCATCAAAGGAATTGCAATTGGAGGAGAAAAAAAGAAAATTTGGGTAAGTTAGTGGTTCCAAGAAAATGGCCTGGGTTTATATCAGGTGCAGTTCAAAGGAACAAAAGGTGCCAAAACTAAGCTCACAGATGTTGCAAAAGCAGGGGAAAAAGTCAAGGAGGAAGACAGAACTTAGGGGGCAAGATATGAGGGACATGGCATGAATACTTAAAACAAAAATGAAAAAAAAAAGAAAAAATCTTTCCCAAAGTCAAAGCCATCAAAATGCAGGCAGGCCATACGCCACCAAGGGCAGGCACATGCAGCAAAGCTTGCCAAAATTGATCCCCACTGAAGGCCAAAACAGAAAAGAAGGACTTACAAACACGCTGGAATGGAGACACCATCAAAGGAATTGCAGTTGGAGGAGAAAAAAAGAAAATTTGGGTAAGTTAGTGATTCTAAGAAAATGGCCTGGGTTTATATCAGGTGCAGTGCAAAGGACCAAAAGGTGCCAAAACTAAGCTCACAGATGTTGCAAAAGCAGGGGAAAAAGTCAAGGAGGAAGACACAACTTAGGGGGCAAGATATGAGGGACATGGCATGAACACTTCAGAAAAAAACCAAAAAAAGAAAAAAATCTTTCCCAAAGTCAAAGCCATCAAAAGGCAAGGCCTGCCATCAAGTGCAGGGACATGCACCAAAGATTCCTCTATTGGTCCCCATTGAAATCGCAAGATTCCTTTTCCCTTCCGGAAAGGAAATGAAATTTCCTTTCGGGAAGGGAAAAGGAATCTTGCGAATCCCAAAAGAAAGGCTTACAAACACTCTGGAAAGGAGATAGGTTCAAATGAAATGCAATTGAAAAAAGCAGAAAATTGGGAATTTTAGTCTCTTCAAAAAATAGGCTGTGAGGAAATCAGCTGCATTGCAAAGGACCAAAAGGTGGCAAAACTAAGCTCACAGATGTTGCAAAAGCAGGGGAAAAAGACACAACTTAGGGGGCAAGATATGAAGGACATGGCATGAATACTTAAAACAAACAAACAAAAAAAAAATAGAAAAAATCTTTCCCAAAGTCAAAGCCATCAAAATGCAGGCAGGCCATATGCCACCAAGGGCAGGCACATGCAGCAGAGCTTGCCAAAATTGATCCCCACTGAAGGCCAGAAAAGAAAAGAAGGACTTACAAACAAGCTGGAAAGGAGTCAACATCAAAGGAATTGCAATTGGAGGAGAAAAAAAGAAAATTTGGGAAATTTAGTGACTCTAAGAAAATGGCCTGGGTTTATATCAGGTGCATTGCAAAGGACCAAAAGGTGCCAAAACTAAGCTCACAGATGTTGCAAAAGCAGGGGAAAAAGTCAAGGAGGAAGACACAACTTAGTGGGCAAGATATGAGAGATATGGCATGAATACTTAAAATATTAAAAAAAAAAAAAAAGAAAAAATCTTTCCCAATGTCAAAGCCATCAAAATGCAGGCAGGCCATACGCCAGCAAGTGCAGGCACATGCAGCAAAGCTTGCCAAAATTGATCCCCACTGAAGGCCAAAACTGGAAAAAGGACTTGCAAACACGCTGGAATGGAGACAACATCAAAGGAATTGCAATTGGAGGAGAAAAAAAGAAAATTTTGGAAATTTAGTGACTCTAAGAAAATGGCCTGGGTTTATATCAGGTGCAGTGCAAAGGACCAAAAGATGCCAAAACTAAGCTCACAGATGTTGCAAAAGCAGGGGAAAAAGTCAAGGAGGAAGACACAACTTAGGGAGCAAGATATGAAGGACATGGCATGAATTCTTAAAATAATAAAAAAAAAAAAAAAAGAAAAAATCTTTCCCAAAGTCAAAGCCATCAAAATGCAGGCAGGCCATACGCCACCAAGGGCAGGCACATGAAGCAAAGATTGCCAAAATTGATCTCCACTGAAGGCCAAAACAGAAAAGAAGGACTTACAAACACGCTGGAATGGAGACACCATCAAAGGAATTGCAATTGGAGGAGAAAAAAAGAAAATTTGGTTAAGTTAGTGATTCTCAGAAAATGGCCTGGGTTTATATCAGGTGCAGTGCAAAGGACCAAAAGATGCCAAAACTAAGCTCACAGATGTTGCAAAAGCAGGGGAATAAGTCAAGGAGGAAGACACAACTTAGGGGGCAAGATATGAGGGACAAGGCAGGAATACTTCAAATATTAAAAAAAAAAAATAGAAAAAAATCTTTCCCAAAGTCAAAGCCATCGAAATGCAGGCAGGCCATACGCCAGCAAGTGCAGGCACATGCAGCAAAGCTTGCCAAAATTGATCCCCACTGAAGGCCAAAACAGAAAAGAAGGACTTACAATTACGCTGGAATGGAGACAACATCAAAGGAATTGCAATTGGAGCAGAAAAAAGAAAATTTGGGTAGGTTAGTGATTCTAAGAAAATGGCCTGGGTTTATATCAGGTGCAGTGCAAAGGACCAAAAGGTGCCAAAACTAAGCTCACAGATGTTGCAAAAGCAGGGGAATAAGTCAAGGAGGAAGACACAACTTAGGGGGCAAGATATGAGGGACATGGCATGAACACTTCAGAAAACAACCAAAAAAAGAAAAAAATCTTTCTCAAAGTCAAAGCCATCAAAAGGCATGGCCTGCCATCAAGTGCAGGGACATGCACCAAAGATTCCTCTATTGGTCCCCATTGAAATCGCAAGATTCCTTTTCCCTTCCCGAAAGGAAATGAAATTTCCTTTCGGGAAGGGAAAAGGAATCTTGCGAATCCCAAAAGAAAGGCTTACAAACACTCTGGAAAGGAGATAGGTTCAAATGAAATGGAATTGAAAAAAGCTGAAAATTGGGAATTTCAGTCTCTTCAAAAAATAGGCTGTGAGGAAATCAGCTGCATTGCAAAGGACCAAAAGATGCCAAAACTAAGCCCACAGATGTTGCAAAATCTGGGGAAAAATTCAAGGAGGAAGACAAAACTTAGGGAGCAAGATATGAGGGACATGGCATGAATACTTAAAACAAAATTGAAAAAAAAAAGAAAAAATCTATCCCAAAGTCAAAGCCATCAAAATGCAGGCAGGCCATACGCCAGCAAGGGCAGGCACATGCAGCAAAGCTTGCCAACATTGATCCCCACTGAAGGCCAAAACAGAAAAGAAGGACCTACAAACACGCTGGAATGGAGACACCATCAAAGGAATTGCAATTGGAGGAGAAAAAAAGAAAATTTGGGTAAGTTAGTGATTCTAAGAAAATGGCCTGGGTTTATATCAGGTGCAGTGCAAAGGACCAAAAGATGCCAAAACTAAGCTCACAGATGTTGCAAAAGCAGGGGAATAAGTCAAGGAGGAAGACACAACTTAGGCGGCAAGATATGAGCGACATGGCATGAATACTTAAAATAATAAAAAAAAAAAAAAGAAAAAATCTTTCTCAAAGTCAAAGCCATCAAAATGCAGGCAGGCCATACGCCACCAAGGGCAGGCACATGCAGCAAAGCTTGCCAAAATTGATCCCCACTGAAGGCCAAAACAGAAAAGAAGGACTTGAAAACACGCTGGAATGGAGACAACATCAAAGGAATTGCAATTGGAGGAGAAAAAAAGAAAATTTGGGTAAGTTAGGGATTCTAAGAAAATGGCCTGGGTTTATATCAGGTGCAGTGCAAAGGACCAAAAGGTGCCAAAACTAAGCTCACAGATGTTACAAAAGCAGGGGAAAAAGTCAAGGAGGAAGACACAACTTAGGGGGCAAGATATGAGGGACATGGCATGAACACTTCAGAAAACACCCAAAAAAAGAAAAAAATCTTTCCCAAACTCAAAGCCATCAAAAGGAATGGCATGCCATCAAGTGCAGGGACGTGCACCAAAAATTCCTCTATTGGTCCCCATTGAAATCGCAGGATTCCTTTTCCCTTCCCGAAAGGAAATGAAATTTCCTTTCGGGAAGGGAAAAGGAATCTTGCGAATCCCAAAAGAAAGGCTTACAAACACTCTGGAAAGGAGATAGGTTCAAATGAAATGCAATTGAAAAAAGCAGAAAATCGGGAATTTTAGTCTCTTCAAATAATAGGCTGTGAGGAAATCAGCTGCATTGCAAAGGACCAAAAGATGCCAAAACTAAGCTCACAGATGTTGCAAAATCAGGGGAAAAAGTAAAGGAGGAAGACACAACTTAGGGGGCAAGATATGAGGGACATGGCATGAATACTTAAAATAATAAAAAAAAAAAAAAAAAGAAAAAATCTTTCCCAAAGTCAAAGCCATCAAAATGCAGGCAGGCCATACGCCACCAAGGGCAGGCACATGCAGCAAAGCTTGCCAAAATTGATCCCCACTGAAGGCCAAAACAGAAAACAAGGACCTAAAAACACGCTGGAATGGAGACAGCATCAAAGGAATTGCAGTTGGAGGAGAAAAAAAGAAAATTTGGGAAATTTAGTGACTCTAAGAAAATTGCATGGGTTTATATCAGGTGCATTGCAAAGGACTAAAAGGTGCCAAAACTAAGCTCACAGATGTTGCAAAAGCAGGGGAAAAAGTCAAGGAGGAAGACACAACTTGGGGGCAAGATATTCGGGACATGGCATGAATTCTTAAAATAATAAAAAAAAAAAAAAAGAAAAAATCTTTCCCAAAGTCAAAGCCATCAAAATGCAGGCAGGCCATACGCCACCAAGGGCAGGCACATGAAGCAAAGCTTGCCAAAATTGATCCCCACTGAAGGCCAAAACAGAAAAGAACGACTTACAAACACGCTGGAATGGAGACACCATCAAAGGAATTGCAATTGGAGGAGAAAAAAAGAAAATTTGTGTAAGTTAGTAATTCTAAGAAAATGGCCTGGGTTTATATCAGGTGTAGTGCAAAGGACCAAAAGATGCCAAAACTAAGCTCACAGATGTTGCAAAAGCAGGGGAATAAGTCAAGGAGGAAGACACAACTTAGGGGGCAAGATATGAGGGACATGGCATGAATACTTAAAATAATAAAAAAAAAAAATAGAAAAAGTCTTTCCCAAAGTCAAAGCCATCCAAATGCAGGCAGGCCATACGCCACCAAGGGCAGGCACATGCAGCAAAGCTTGCCAAAATTGATCCCCACTGAAGGCCAAAAGAGATAAGAAGGATTTACAATTACGCTGGAATGGAGACAACATCAAAGGAATTGCAATTGGAGCAGAAAAAAGAAAATTTGGGTAGGTTAGTGATTCTAAGAAAATGGCCTGGGTTTATATCAGGTGCAGTGCAAAGGACCAAAAGGTGCCAAACCTAAGCTCACAGGTGTTTCAAAAGCAGGGGAAAAAGTCAAGGAGGAAGACACAACTTAGGGGGCAAGATATGAGGGACATGGCATGAACACTTCAGAAAACAACCAAAAAAAGAAAAAAATCTTTCCCAAAGTCAAAGCCATCAAAAGGCATGGCCTGCCATCAAGTGCAGGGACATGCACGAAAGATTCCTCTATTGGTCCCCATTGAAATCGCAAGATTCCTTTTCCCTTCCCGAAAGGAAATGAAATTTCCTTTCGGGAAGGGGAAAGCAATCTTGCGAATCCCAAAAGAAAGGCTTACAAACACTCTGGAAAGGAGATAGGTTCAAATGAAATGGAATTGAAAAAAGCAGAAAATTGGGAATTTTAGTCTCTTCAAAAAATAGGCTGTGAAGAAATCAGCTGCATTGCAAAGGACCAAAAGATGCCAAAACTAAGCACACAGATGTTGCAAAAGCAGGGGAAAAAGTCAAGGAGGAAGACACAACTTAGGGGGCAAGATATGAGGGACATGGCATGAATACTTAAAATAATAAAAAAAAAAAAAAGAAAAAATCTTTCTCAAAGTCAAAGCCATCAAAATGCAGGCAGGCCATACGCCACCAAGGGCAGGCACATGCAGCAAAGCTTGCCAAAATTGATCCCCACTGAAGGCCAAAACAGAAAAGAAGGACCTACAAACACGCTGGAATGGAGACAACATCAAAGGAATTGCAATTGGAGGAGAAAAAAAGAAAATTTGGGTAAGTTAGTGATTCTAAGAAAAAGGCCTGGGTTTATATCAGGTGCAGTGCAAAGGACCACAAGGTGCCAAAACTAAGCTCACAGATGTTGCAAAAGCAGGGGAAAAAGTCAAGGAGGAAGACAAAACTTAGGGGGCAAGATATGAGGGACATGGCATGAACA
This sequence comes from Artemisiospiza belli, assembly GCA_021963965.1. Lineage (NCBI taxonomy): Eukaryota > Metazoa > Chordata > Aves > Passeriformes > Passerellidae > Artemisiospiza > Artemisiospiza belli. Next base: position 108,476 of record JAKDEW010000671.1, on the reverse strand, counting down.
CTTCAGAAAACAACCAAAAAAAGAAAAAAATCTTTCCCAAAGTCAAAGCCATCAAAAGGCATGGCATGCCATTAAGTGCAGGGACGTGCACCAAAGATTCCTCTATTGGTCCCCATTGAAATCGCAAGATTCCTTTTCCCTTCCCGAAAGGAAATGAAATTTCCTTTCGGGAAGGGAAAAGGAATCTTGCGAATCCCAAAAGAAAGGCTTACAAACACTCTGGAAAGGAGATAGGTTCAAATGACATGCAATTGAAAAAAGCAGAAAATCTGGAATTTTAGTCTCTTCAAATAATAGGCTGTGAGGAAATCAGCTGCATTGCAAAGGACCAAAAGATGCCAAAACTAAGCTCACAGATGTTGCAAAAGCAGGGGAAAAAGTAAAGGAGGAAGACACAATTTAGGGAGCAAGATATGAGGGACATGGCATGAATACTTAAAAAAATTAAAAAAAAAAAAAATAGAAAAAATCTTTCCCAAAGTCAAAGCCATCAAAATGCAGGCAGGCCATATACCACCAAGGGCAGGCACATGCAGCAAAGCTTGCCAAAATTGATCCCCACTGAAGGCCAAAACAGAAAAGAAGGACCTACAAACACGCTGGAATGGAGACAGCATCAAAGGAATTGCAATTGGAGGAGAAAAAAAGAAAATTTGGGAAATTTAGTGACTCTAAGAAAATGGCCTGGGTTTATATCAGGTGCCGTGCAAAGGACCAAAAGGTGCCAAAACTAAGCTCACAGATGTTGCAAAAGCAGGGGAAAAAGTCAAGGAGGAAGACACAACTTAGGGGGCAAGATATGAGGGACAAGGCAGGAATACTTCAAATATTAAAAAAAAAAAATAGAAAAAATCTTTCCCAAAGTCAAAGCCATCAAAATGCAGGCAGGCCATACGCCAGCAAGTGCAGGCACATGCAGCAAAGCTTGCCAAAATTGATCCCCACTGAAGGCCAAAACAGATAATAAGGACTTACAATTACGCTGGAATGGAGACAACATCAAAGGAATTGCAATTGGAGCAGAAAAAAGAAAATTTGGGTAGGTTAGTGATTCTAAGAAAATGGCCTGGGTTTATATCAGGTGCAGTGCAAAGGACCAAAAGGTGCCAAACCTAAGCTCAGAGGTGTTTCAAAAGCAGGGGAATAAGTCAAGGAGGAAGACACAACTTAGGGAGCAAGATATGAGGGACATGGCATGAATACTTAAACAAAATTGAAAAAAAAAAGAAAAAATCTATCCCAAAGTCAAAGCCATCAAAATGCAGGCAGGCCATACACCACCAAGGGCAGGCACATGCAGCAAAGCTTGCCAAAATTGATCCCCACTGAAGGCCAAAACAGAAAAGAAGGACTTGAAAACACGCTGGAATGGAGACAACATCAAAAAAATTGCAATTGGAGGAGAAAAAAAGAAAATTTGGGTAAGTTAGTGATTCTAAGAAAATGGCCTGGGTTTATGTCAGGTGCAGTTCAAAGGACCAAAAGGTGCCAAAACTAAGCTCACAGATGTTGCAAAAGCAGGGGAAAAAGTCAAGGAGGAAGACACAACTTAGGGGGCAAGATATGAGGGACATGGCATGAATACTTAAAATAATAAAAGAAAAAAAAGAAAAAATCTTTCCCAAAGTCAAAGCCATCAAAATGCAGGCAGGCCATACGCCAGCAAGGGCAGGCACATGCAGCAAAGCTTGCCAAAATTGATCCCCACTGAAGGCCAAAACAGAAAACAAGGACCTAAAAACACGCTGGAATGGAGAGAGCATCAAAGGAATTGCAATTGGAGGAGAAAAAAAGAAAATTTGGGAAATTTAGTGACTCTAAGAAAATGGCCTGGGTTTATATCAGGTGCAGTTCAAAGGACCAAAAGGTGCCAAAACTAAGCTCACAGATGTTGCAAAAGCAGGGGAAAAAGTCAAGGAGGAAGACACAACTTAGGGGGCAAGATATGAGGGACATGGCATGAATACTTAAAATAATAAAAGAAAAAAAAGAAAAAATCTTTCCCAAAGTCAAAGCCATCAAAATGCAGGCAGGCCATACGCCAGCAAGGGCAGGCACATGCAGCAAAGCTTGCCAAAATTGATCCCCACTGAAGGCCAAAACAGAAAACAAGGACTTGAAAACACGCTGGAATGGAGACAACATCAAAGGAATTGCAATTGGAGGATAAAAAAAGAAAATTTGGGTAAGTTAGTGATTCTAAGAAAATGGCCTGGGTTTATGTCAGGTGCAGTGCAAAGGACCAAAAGGTGCCAAAACTAAGCTCACAGATGTTGCAAAAGCAGGGGAAAAAGTCAAGGAGGAAGACAGAACTTAGGGGGCAAGATATGAGGGACATGGCATGAACACTTCAGAAAACAACCAAAAAAAGAAAAAAATCTTTCCCAAAGTCAAAGCCATCAAAAGGCATGGCCTGCCATCAAGTGCAGGGACATGCACCAAAGATTCCTCATTTGGTCCCCATTGAAATCGCAAGATTCCTTTTCCCTTCCCGAAAGGAAATGAAATTTCCTTTCGGGAAGGGAAAAGGAATATTGCGAATCCCAAAAGAAAGGCTTACAAACACTCTGGAAAGGAGATAGGTTCAAATGACATGCAATTGAAAAAAGCAGAAAATCTGGAATTTTAGTCTCTTCAAATAATAGGCTGTGAGGAAATCAGCTGCATTGCAAAGGACCAAAAGATGCCAAAACTAAGCCCACAGATGTTGCAAAAGCAGGGGAAAAATTAAAGGAGGAAGACACAACTTAGGGAGCAAGATATGAGGGACATGGCATGAATACTTAAAAAAATTAAAAAAAAAAAAATAGAAAAAATCTTTCCCAAAGTCAAAGCCATCAAAATGCAGGCCGGCCATATGCCACCAAGGGCAGGCACATGCAGCAAAGCTTGCCAAAATTGATCCCCACTGAAGGCCAAAACAGAAAAGAAGGACCTACAAACACGCTGGAAAGGAGTCAACATCAAAGGAATTGCAATTGGAGGAGAAAAAAAGAAAATTTTGGAAATTTAGTGACTCTAAGAAAATTGCCTGGGTTTATATCAGGTGCAGTGCAAAGGACCAAAAGATGCCAAAACTAAGCTCACAGATGTTGCAAAAGCAGGGGAAAAAGTCAAGGAGGAAGACAGAACTTAGGGGGCAAGATATGAGGGACATGGCATGAATACTTAAAATAATAAATGAAAAAAACGAGAAAATCTTTCCCAAAGTCAAAGCCATCAAAATGCAGGCAGGCCATACGCCAGCAAGGGCAGGCACATGCAGCAAAGCTTGCCAAAATTGATCCCCACTGAAGGCCAAAACAGAAAAGAAGGACTTATCAACACGCTGGAAAGGAGTCAACATCAAAGGAATTGCTATTGGAGGAGAAAAAAAGAAAAATTTGGAAATTTAGTGACTCTTAGAAAGTGGCCGGGGGTTTTATCAGGTGCAGTGCAAAGGACCAAAAGATGCCAAAACTAAGCTCACAGATGTTGCAAAAGCAGGGGAAAAAGTCAAGGAGGAAGACACAACTTAGGGGGCAAGATATGAGGGACATGGCATGAACACTTCAGAAAAAAACCAAAAAAAGAAAAAAATCTTTCCCAAAGTCAAAGCCATCAAAAGGCATGGCCTGCCATCAAGTGCAGGGACATGCACCAAAGATTCCTCTATTGGTCCCCATTGAAATCGCAAGATTCCTTTTCCCTTCTCGAAAGGAAATTAAATTTCCTTTCGGGAAGGGAAAAGGAATCTTGCGGATCCCAAAAGAAAGGCTTACAAACAATCTGGAAAGGAGATAGGTTCAAATGGAATGCAATTGAAAAAAGCAGAAAATAGGGAATTTTAGTCTCTATCAAAAAATAGGCGGTGAGGAAATCAGCTGCATTGCAAAGGACTAAAACGTGCCAAAACTAAGCTCACAGATGTTGCAAAAGCAGGGGAAAAAGTCAAGGAGGAAGGCACAACTTAGACGGGCAAGATATGAGGGACATGGCATGGATACTTACAATAATAAAAAAAAAAAAAAGAAAAAATCTTTCCCAAAGTCAACGCCATCAAAATGGAGGAAGGCCATTTGCCAGCAAGGGAAGGCACATGCAGCAAAGCTTGCCAACATTGATCCCCACTGAAGGCCAAAACAGTAAAGAAGGACTTACAAACAGGCTGGAATGGAGACAACAGGAAAGGAATTCAATTTCTCTGAGAAAAAAAGAAAATTTGGGTAAGTTAGTGATTCTAAGAAAATGGCCTGGGTTTATATCAGGTGCAGTGCAAAGGACCAAAAGATGCCAAAACTAAGCTCACAGATGTTGCAAAAGCAGGGGAATAAGTCTAGGAGGATGACACAACTTAGGGCGCAAGATATGAGGGACATGGCATGAATACTTAAAACAATTAAAAAAAAAAAAAGAAACAATGTTTCCCAAAGTCAAAGCCATCAAAATGCAGGCAGGCCATACGCCACCAAGGGCAGGCACATGCAGCAAAGCTTGCCAAAATTGATCCCCACTGAAGGCCAAAACAGAAAAGAAGGACCTACAAACACGCTGGAATGGAGACAGCATCAAAGGAATTGCAATTGGAGGAGAAAAAAAGAAAATTTGGGTAAGTTAGTGGTTCCAAGAAAATGGCCTGGGTTTATATCAGGTGCAGTTCAAAGGAACAAAAGGTGCCAAAACTAAGCTCACAGATGTTGCAAAAGCAGGGGAAAAAGTCAAGGAGGAAGACAAAACTTAGGGGGCAAGATATGAGGGACATGGCATGAATACTTAAAATAATTAAAAATAAAAAAGAAAAAATCTTTCCCAAAGTCAAAGCCATCAAAATGCAGGCAGGCCATACGCCACCAAGGGCAGGCACATGCAGCAAAGCTTGCCAAAATTGATCCCCACTGAAGGCCAAAACAGAAAAGAAGGACCTACAAACACGCTGGAATGGAGACAGCATCAAAGGAATTGCAATTGGAGGAGAAAAAAAGAAAATTTGGGTAAGTTAGTGGTTCCAAGAAAATGGCCTGGGTTTATATCAGGTGCAGTTCAAAGGAACAAAAGGTGCCAAAACTAAGCTCACAGATGTTGCAAAAGCAGGGGAAAAAGTCAAGGAGGAAGACAGAACTTAGGGGGCAAGATATGAGGGACATGGCATGAATACTTAAAACAAAAATTGAAAAAAAAAAGAAAAAATCTTTCCCAAAGTCAAAGCCATCAAAATGCAGGCAGGCCATACGCCACCAAGGGCAGGCACATGCAGCAAAGCTTGCCAAAATTGATCCCCACTGAAGGCCAAAACAGAAAAGAAGGACTTACAAACACGCTGGAATGGAGACACCATCAAAGGAATTGCAGTTGGAGGAGAAAAAAAGAAAATTTGGGTAAGTTAGTGATTCTAAGAAAATGGCCTGGGTTTATATCAGGTGCAGTGCAAAGGACCAAAAGGTGCCAAAACTAAGCTCACAGATGTTGCAAAAGCAGGGGAAAAAGTCAAGGAGGAAGACACAACTTAGGGGGCAAGATATGAGGGACATGGCATGAACACTTCAGAAAAAAACCAAAAAAAGAAAAAAATCTTTCCCAAAGTCAAAGCCATCAAAAGGCAAGGCCTGCCATCAAGTGCAGGGACATGCACCAAAGATTCCTCTATTGGTCCCCATTGAAATCGCAAGATTCCTTTTCCCTTCCGGAAAGGAAATGAAATTTCCTTTCGGGAAGGGAAAAGGAATCTTGCGAATCCCAAAAGAAAGGCTTACAAACACTCTGGAAAGGAGATAGGTTCAAATGAAATGCAATTGAAAAAAGCAGAAAATTGGGAATTTTAGTCTCTTCAAAAAATAGGCTGTGAGGAAATCAGCTGCATTGCAAAGGACCAAAAGGTGGCAAAACTAAGCTCACAGATGTTGCAAAAGCAGGGGAAAAAGACACAACCTGGGGGGCAAGATATGAAGGACATGGCATGAATACTTAAAACAAACAAACAAAAAAAAAATAGAAAAAATCTTTCCCAAAGTCAAAGCCATCAAAATGCAGGCAGGCCATATGCCACCAAGGGCAGGCACATGCAGCAAAGCTTGCCAAAATTGATCCCCACTGAAGGCCAGAAAAGAAAAGAAGGACTTACAAACAAGCTGGAAAGGAGTCAACATCAAAGGAATTGCAATTGGAGGAGAAAAAAAGAAAATTTGGGAAATTTATTGACTCTAAGAAAATGGCCTGGGTTTATATCAGGTGCATTGCAAAGGACCAAAAGGTGCCAAAACTAAGCTCACAGATGTTGCAAAAGCAGGGGAAAAAGTCAAGGAGGAAGACACAACTTAGTGGGCAAGATATGAGAGATATGGCATGAATACTTAAAATATTAAAAAAAAAAAAAAAGAAAAAATCTTTCCCAATGTCAAAGCCATCAAAATGCAGGCAGGCCATACGCCAGCAAGTGCAGGCACATGCAGCAAAGCTTGCCAAAATTGATCCCCACTGAAGGCCAAAACAGAAAAGAAGGACTTACAAACACGCTTGAATGGAGACACCATCAAAGGAATTGCAATTGGAGGAGAAAAAATGAAAATTTGGGTAAGTTAGTGATTCTAAGAAAATGGCCTGGGTTTATATCAGGTGCAGTGCAAAGGACCAAAAGGTGCCAAAACTAAGCTCACAGGTGTTTCAAAAGCAGGGGAATAAGTCAAGGAGGAAGACACAACTTAGGGGGCAAGATATGAGGGACATGGCATGAACACTTCAGAAAACAACCAAAAAAAGAAAAAAATCTTTCCCAAAGTCAAAGCCATCAAAATGCAGGCAGGCAATACGCCACCAAGGGCAGGCACATGCAGCAAAGCTTGCCAACATTGATCCCCACTGAAGGCCAAAACAGAAAACAAGGACTTACAAACATGCTGGAATGGAGACACCATGAAAGCAATTGCAATTGGAGGAGAAAAAACGAATATTTGGGTAAGTTAGTGATTTTAAGAAAATGGCCTGGGTTTATAACAGGTGCAGTACAAAGGACGAAAAGATGCCAAAACTAAGCTCACAGATGTTGCAAAAGCAGGGGAAAAAGTCAAGGAGGAAGACACAACTTAGGGGGCAAGATATGAGGGACATGGCATGAATACTTAAAACAAAAATGAAAAAGAAAAAAAAATCTTTCCCAAAGTCAAAGCCATCAAAATGCAGGCAGGCCATATGCCACCAAGGGCAGGCACATGCAGCAAAGCTTGCCAAAATTGATCCCCACTGAAGGCCAAAACAGAAAAGAAGGACTTACAAACACGCTGGAATGGAGACACCATCAAAGGAAATGCAGTTGGAGGAGAAAAAAAGAACATTTGGGTAAGTTAGTGATTCTAAGAAAATGGCCTGGGTTTATATCAGGTGCAGTGCAAAGGACCAAAAGATGCCAAAACTAAGCTCACAGATGTTGCAAAAGCAGGGGAATAAGTCAAGGAGGAAGACAGAACTTAAGGGGAAAGATATGAGGGACATGGCATGAATACTTAAAATAATAAAAAAAAAAAAAAAAAAAAAAATCTTTCCCAAAGTCAAAGCCATCAAAATGCAGGCAGGCCATACGCCACCAAGGGTAGGCACATGCAGCAAAGCTTGCCAACATTGATCCCCACTGAAGGCCAAAACAGGAAAGAAGGACCAACAAACACGCTGGAATTGAGACAGCCTCAAAGGAATTGCAATTGGAGGAGAAAAAAAGAAAATTTGGTAAATTTAGTGAGTCGAAGAAAATGGCCTGGGTTTATATCAGGTGCAGTGTAAAGGACCAAAAGATGCAAAAACGAAGCTCACAGATGTTGCAAAAGCAGGGGAAAAAGTCAAGGAGGAAGACACAACTTACGGGGCAAGATATGAGGGACATGGCATGAAAACTTACAATAACAAAAAAAAAAAAAGAAAAAATCTTTCCCAAAGTCAAAGCCATCAAAATGCAGGCAGGCCATACGCCAGCAAGTGCAGGCACATGCAGCAAAGCTTGCCAACATTGATCCCCACTGAAGGCCAAAACAGAAAAGAAGGACTTACAAACATGCTGGAATGGAGACACCATCAAAGCAATTGCAATTGGAGGAGAAAAAAAGAAAATTTGGGTAAGTTAGTGATTCTAAGAAAATGGCCTGGGTTTATATCAGGTGCAGTACAGAGGACCAAAAGGTGCCAAAACTAAGCTCACAGATGTTGCAAAAGCAGGGGAAAAAGTCAAGGAAGAAGACAGAACTTAGGGGGAAAGATATGAGGGACATGGCATGAATACTTAAAACAAAAAAGAAAAAAAAAAAGAAAAAATCTTTCCCAAAGTCAAAGCCATCAAAAGGCAGGCAGGCCATACGCCAGCAAGTGCAGGAACATGCAGAAAAGCTTGCCAAAATTGATCCCCACTGAAGGCCAAAACAGAAAAGAAGGACTTACAAACACGCTGGAAAGGTGTCAACATCAAAGGAATTGCAATTGGAGGAGAAAAAAAGAAAATTTGGGAAATTTAGTGACTCTAAGAAAATGGCCTGGGTTTATATCAGGTGCAGTGCAAAAGACAAAAGATGCAAAAACTAAGCTCAAAGATGTTGCAAAAGCAGGGGAAAAAGTCAAGGAGGAAGACACAACTTAGGGGGCAAGATATGAGGGACATGGCATGAATACTTAAAATAATAAAAAAAAAAAAAAAGAAAAATTCTTTCCCAAAGTCAAAGCCATCAAAATGCAGGCGGGCCATACGGCACCAAGGGCAGGAACATGCAGCAAAGCTTGCCAAAATTGATCCCCACTGAAGGCCAAAACAGAAAACAAGGACTTACAAACACGCTGGAATGGAGAAAACAGGAAAGGAATTCAATTTCTCTGAGAAAAAAAGAAAATTTGGGTAAGTTAGTGATTCTAAGAAAATGGCCTGGGTTTATATCAGGTGCAGTGCAAAGGACCAAAAGATCCAAAAACTAAGCTCACAGATGTTGCAAAAGCAGGGGAAAAAGTCAAAGAGGAAGACACAATTTAGGGGGTAAGATATGAGGGACATGGCATGAATACTTAAAATACTATAAAAAGAAAAAAGAAAAAATCTTTCCCAAAGTCAAAGCCATCAAAATGCAGGCAGGCCATACGCCACCAAGGGCAGGCACATGCAGCAAAGCTTGCCAAAATTGATCCCCACTGAAGGCCAAAACAGAAAAGAAGGACCTACAAACACGCTGGAATGGAGACAGCATCAAAGGAATTGCAATTGGTGGAGACAAAAGAAAATTTTGGAAATTTAGTGACTCTAGGAAAATGGCCTGGGTTTATATCAGGTGCAGTGCAAAGGACCAAAAGATGCAAAAACTAAGCTCACAGATGTTGAAAAGCAGGGGAAAAAGTCAAGGAGGAAGACACAATTTAGGGGGCAAGATATGAGGGACATGGCATGAATACTTACTATAAAAAAAAAAAAAAAAGAAAAAATCTTTCCCAATGTCAAAGCCATCAAAATGCAGGCAGGCCATACGCCACCAAGGGCAGGCACGTGCAGCAAAGCTTGCCAAAATTGATCCCCACTGAAGGGCAAAACAGAAAAAAGGACCTACCAACACGCTGGAAAGGAGTCAACATCAAAGGAATTGCAATTGGAGGAGAAAAAAAGAAAATTTTGGAAATTTAGTGACTCTAGGAAAATGGCCTGGGTTTATATCAGGTGCAGTGCAAAGGACCAAAAGATGCCAAAACTAAGCTCACAGATGTTGCAAAAGCAGGGGAAAAAGTCAAGGAGGAAGACACAACTTAGGGGGCAAGATATGATGGATATGGCATGAGTATTTAAAACAAAAAAGAAAAAAAAAAGAAAAAATCTATCCCAAAGTCAAAGCCATCAAAATGCAGGCAGGCCATACGCCACCAAGGGCAGGCACATGCAGCAAAATTTGCCAAAATTGATCCCCACTGAAGGCCAAAACAGAAAAGAAGGACTTACAAACACGCTGGAATGGAGACACCATCAAAGGAATTGCAATTGGAGGAGAAAAAATGAAAATTTGGGTAAGTTAGTGATTCTGAGATAATGGCCTGGGTTTATATCAGGTGCAGTGCAAAGGACCAAAAGGTGCCAAAACTAAGCTCACAGATGTTGCAAAAGCAGGGGAATAAGTCAAGGAGGAAGACACAACTTGGGGGGCAAGATCTGAGGGACATGGCATGAACACTTCAGAAAACATCCAAAAAAAGAAAAAAATCTTTCCCAAAGTCAAAGCCATCAAAAGGCATGGCCTGCCATCAAGTGCAGGGACATGCACCAAAGATTCCTCTATTGGTCCGCATTGAAATCGCAAGATTCCTTTTCCCTTCACGAAAGGAAATGAAATTTCCTTTCGGGAAGGGAAAAGGAATCTTGCGAATCCCAAAAGAAAGGCTTACAAACACTCTGGAAAGGAGATAGGTTCAAATGAAATGGAATTGAAAAAAGCAGAAAATTGGGAATTTTAGTCTCTTCAAAAAATAGGCTGTGAGGAAATCAGCTGCATTGCAAAGGACCAAAAGGTGGCAAAACTAAGCTCACAGATGTTGCAAAAGCAGGGGAAAAAGACACAACTTAGGGGGCAAGATATGAAGGACATGGCATGAATACTTAAAACAAACAAACAAAAAAAAAATAGAAAAAATCTTTCCCAAAGTCAAAGCCATCAAAATGCAGGCAGGCCATATGCCACCAAGGGCAGGCACATGCAGCAAAGCTTGCCAAAATTGATCCCCACTGAAGGCCAGAAAAGAAAAGAAGGACTTACAAACAAGCTGGAAAGGAGTCAACATCAAAGGAATTGCAATTGGAGGAGAAAAAAAGAAAATTTGGGAAATTTAGTGACTCTAAGAAAATGGCCTGGGTTTATATCAGGTGCATTGCAAAGGACCAAAAGGTGCCAAAACTAAGCTCACAGATGTTGCAAAAGCAGGGGAAAAAGTCAAGGAGGAAGACACAACTTAGTGGGCAAGATATGAGAGATATGGCATGAATACTTAAAATATTAAAAAAAAAAAAAAAGAAAAAATCTTTCCCAATGTCAAAGCCATCAAAATGCAGGCAGGCCATACGCCAGCAAGTGCAGGCACATGCAGCAAAGCTTGCCAAAATTGATCCCCACTGAAGGCCAAAACAGAAAAGAAGGACTTACAAACACGCTTGAATGGAGACACCATCAAAGGAATTGCAATTGGAGGAGAAAAAATGAAAATTTGGGTAAGTTAGTGATTCTAAGAAAATGGCCTGGGTTTATATCAGGTGCAGTGCAAAGGACCAAAAGGTGCCAAAACTAAGCTCACAGGTGTTTCAAAAGCAGGGGAATAAGTCAAGGAGGAAGACACAACTTAGGGGGCAAGATATGAGGGACATGGCATGAACACTTCAGAAAACAACCAAAAAAAGAAAAAAATCTTTCCCAAAGTCAAAGCCATCAAAATGCAGGCAGGCAATACGCCACCAAGGGCAGGCACATGCAGCAAAGCTTGCCAACATTGATCCCCACTGAAGGCCAAAACAGAAAACAAGGACTTACAAACATGCTGGAATGGAGACACCATGAAAGCAATTGCAATTGGAGGAGAAAAAACGAATATTTGGGTAAGTTAGTGATTTTAAGAAAATGGCCTGGGTTTATAACAGGTGCAGTACAAAGGACGAAAAGATGCCAAAACTAAGCTCACAGATGTTGCAAAAGCAGGGGAAAAAGTCAAGGAGGAAGACACAACTTAGGGGGCAAGATATGAGGGACATGGCATGAATACTTAAAACAAAAATGAAAAAGAAAGAAAAAATCTTTCCCAAAGTCAAAGCCATCAAAATGCAGGCAGGCCATATGCCACCAAGGGCAGGCACATGCAGCAAAGCTTGCCAAAATTGATCCCCACTGAAGGCCAAAACAGAAAAGAAGGACTTACAAACACGCTGGAATGGAGACACCATCAAAGGAAATGCAGTTGGAGGAGAAAAAAAGAACATTTGGGTAAGTTAGTGATTCTAAGAAAATGGCCTGGGTTTATATCAGGTGCAGTGCAAAGGACCAAATGATGCCAAAACTAAGCTCACAGATGTTGCAAAAGCAGGGGAATAAGTCAAGGAGGAAGACAGAACTTAAGGGGAAAGATATGAGGGACATGGCATGAATTATTAAAATAATAAAAAAAAAAAAAAAAAAAATCTTTCCCAAAGTCAAAGCCATCAAAATGCAGGCAGGCCATACGCCAGCAAGTGCAGGCACATGCAGCAAAGCTTGCCAACATTGATCCCCACTGAAGGCCAAAACAGAAAAGAAGGACTTACAAACATGCTGGAATGGAGACACCATCAAAGCAATTGCAATTGGAGGAGAAAAAAAGAAAATTTGGGTAAGTTAGTGATTCTAAGAAAATGGCCTGGGTTTATATCAGGTGCAGTACAGAGGACCAAAAGGTGCCAAAACTAAGCTCACAGATGTTGCAAAAGCAGGGGAAAAAGTCAAGGAAGAAGACAGAACTTAGGGGGAAAGATATGAGGGACATGGCATGAATACTTAAAACAAAAAAGAAAAAAAAAAGAAAAAATCTTTCCCAAAGTCAAAGCCATCAAAAGGCAGGCAGGCCATACGCCAGCAAGTGCAGGAACATGCAGAAAAGCTTGCCAAAATTGATCCCCACTGAAGGCCAAAACAGAAAAGAAGGACTTACAAACACGCTGGAAAGGTGTCAACATCAAAGGAATTGCAATTGGCGGAGAAAAAAAGAAAATTTTGGAAATTTAGTGACTCTAAGAAAATGGCCTGGGTTTATATCAGGTGCAGTGCAAAAGACAAAAGATGCAAAAACTAAGCTCAAAGATGTTGCATAAGCAGGGGAAAAAGTCAAGGAGGAAGACACAACTTAGGGGGCAAGATATGAGGGACATGGCATGAATACTTAAAATAATAAAAAAAAAAAAAAAGAAAAATTCTTTCCCAAAGTCAAAGCCATCAAAATGCAGGCGGGCCATACGGCACCAAGGGCAGGAACATGCAGCAAAGCTTGCCAAAATTGATCCCCACTGAAGGCCAAAACAGAAAACAAGGACTTACAAACACGCTGGAATGGAGAAAAACAGGAAAGGAATTCAATTTCTCTGAGAAAAAAAGAAAATTTGGGTAAGTTAGGGATTCTAAGAAAATGGCCTGGGTTTATATCAGGTGCAATGCAAAGGACCAAAAGATCCAAAAACTAAGCTCACAGATGTTGCAAAAGCAGGGGAAAAAGTCAAAGAGGAAGACACAACTTAGGGGGTAAGATATGAGGGACATGGCATGAATACTTAAAATACTATAAAAAGAAAAAAGAAAAAATCTTTCCCAAAGTCCAAGCCATCAAAATGCAGGCAGGCCATACGCCACCAAGGGCAGGCACATGCAGCAAAGCTTGCCAAAATTGATCCCCACTGAAGGCCAAAACAGAAAAGAAGGACCTACAAACACGCTGGAATGGAGACAGCATCAAAGGAATTGCAATTGGTGGAGACAAAAGAAAATTTTGGAAATTTAGTGACTCTAGGAAAATGGCCTGGGTTTATATCAGGTGCAGTGCAAAGGACCAAAAGATGCAAAAACTAAGCTCACAGATGTTGAAAAGCAGGGGAAAAAGTCAAGGAGGAAGACACAATTTAGGGGGCAAGATATGAGGGACATGGCATGAATACTTACTATAAAAAAAAAAAAAAAAGAAAAAATCTTTCCCAATGTCAAAGCCATCAAAATGCAGGCAGGCCATACGCCACCAAGGGCAGGCACGTGCAGCAAAGCTTGCCAAAATTGATCCCCACTGAAGGGCAAAACAGAAAAAAGGACCTACCAACACGCTGGAAAGGAGTCAACATCAAAGGAATTGCAATTGGAGGAGAAAAAAAGAAAATTTTGGAAATTTAGTGACTCTAGGAAAATGGCCTGGGTTTATATCAGGTGCAGTGCAAAGGACCAAAAGATGCCAAAACTAAGCTCACAGATGTTGCAAAAGCAGGGGAAAAAGTCAAGGAGGAAGACACAACTTAGGGGGCAAGATATGATGGATATGGCATGAATATTTAAAACAAAAAAGAAAAAAAAAAGAAAAAATCTATCCCAAAGTCAAAGCCATCAAAATGCAGGCAGGCCATACGCCACCAAGGGCAGGCACATGCAGCAAAATTTGCCAAAATTGATCCCCACTGAAGGCCAAAACAGAAAAGAAGGACTTACAAACACGCTGGAATGGAGACACCATCAAAGGAATTGCAATTGGAGGAGAAAAAATGAAAATTTGGGTAAGTTAGTGATTCTGAGATAATGGCCTGGGTTTATATCAGGTGCAGTGCAAAGGACCAAAAGGTGCCAAAACTAAGCTCACAGATGTTGCAAAAGCAGGGGAATAAGTCAAGGAGGAAGACACAACTTGGGGGGCAAGATCTGAGGGACATGGCATGAACACTTCAGAAAACATCCAAAAAAAGAAAAAAATCTTTCCCAAAGTCAAAGCCATCAAAAGGCATGGCCTGCCATCAAGTGCAGGGACATGCACCAAAGATTCCTCTATTGGTCCGCATTGAAATCGCAAGATTCCTTTTCCCTTCACGAAAGGAAATGAAATTTCCTTTCGGGAAGGGAAAAGGAATCTTGCGAATCCCAAAAGAAAGGCTTACAAACACTCTGGAAAGGAGATAGGTTCAAATGAAATGGAATTGAAAAAAGCAGAAAATTGGGAATTTTAGTCTCTTCAAAAAATAGGCTGTGAGGAAATCAGCTGCATTGCAAAGGACCAAAAGATGCCAAAACTAAGCCCACAGATGTTGCAAAATCAGGGGAAAAAGTCAAGGAGGAAGACACAACTTAGGGGGCAAGATATGAGGGACATGGCATGAATATTTAAAACAAAATAGAAAAAAAAAAGAAAAAATCTATCCCAAAATCAAAGCCATCAAAATGCAGGCAGGCCATACGCCACCAAGGGCAGGCACATGCAGCAAAGCTTGCCAACATTGATCCCCTCTGAAGGCCAAAACAGAAAAGAAGGACTTACAAACATGCTGGAATGGAGACAACATCAAAGGAATTGCAATTGGAGGAGAAAAAAAGAAAATTTGGGTAAGTTAGTGATTCTAAGAAAATGGCCTGGGTTTATATCAGGTGCAGTACAAAGGACCAAAAGATGCCAAAACTAAGCTCACAGATGTTGCAAAAGCAGGGGAAAAAGTCAAGGAGGAAGACACAACTTAGGGGGCAAGATATGAGGGACATGGCATGAATACTTAAAATAATAAAAAAAAAAAAAAGAAAAAATCTTTCCCAAAGTCAAAGCCATCAAAATGCAGGCAGGTCATACGCCACCAAGGGCAGGCACATGCAGCAAATCTTGCCAACATTGATCCCCACTGAAGGCCAAAACAGAAAAGAAGGACTTACAAACACGCTGGAATGGAGACACCATCAAAGGAATTGCAGTTGGAGGAGAAAAAAAGAAAATTTGGGTAAGTTAGTGATTCTAAGAAAATGGCCTGTGTTTATATCAGGTGCAGTACAAAGGACCAAAAGATGCCAAAACTAAGCTCACAGATGTTGCAAAAGCAGGGGAAAAAGTCAAGGAGGAAGACAGAACTTAGGGGGCAAGATATGAGGGACATGGCATGAATACTTACAATAATAAAAAAAAAAAAGAAAAAATCTTTCCCAAATTCAAAGCCATCAAAATGCAGGCAGGCCATACGCCAGCAAGTGCAGGCACATGCAGCAAAATTTGCCAAAATTGATCCCCACTGAAGGCCAAAACAGAAAAGAAGGACTTACAAACACGCTGGAATGGAGACAACATCAATGGAATTGCAATTGGAGGAGAAAAAAAGAAAATTTGGGAAATATAGTGACTCTAAGAAATTGGCCTGGGTTTATATCAGGTGCAGTGCAAAGGACCAAAAGATGCAAAAACTAAGCTCACAGATGTTGCAAAAGCAGGGGAAAAAGTCAAGGAGGAAGACACAACTTAGGGGGCAAGATATGAGGGACATGGCATGAACACTTCAGAAAACAACCAAAAAAAGAAAAAAATCTTTCCCAAAGTCAAAGCCATCAAAAGGCATGGCCTGCCATCAAGTGCAGGGACATGCACCAAAGATTCCTCTATTGGTCCCCATTGAAATCGCAAGATTCCTTTTCCCTTCCCGAAAGGAAATGAAATTTCCTTTCGGGAAGGGAAAAGGAATCTTGCGAATCCCAAAAGAAAGGCTTACAAACACTCTGGAAAGGAGATAGGTTCAAATGAAATGCAATTGAAAAAAGCAGAAAATCGGGAATTTTAGTCACTTCAAAAAAAAGGCTGTGAGGAAATCAGCTGCATTGCAAAGGACCAAAAGGTGCCAAAACTAAGCTCACAGATGTTGCAAAATCAGGGGAAAAAGTCAAGGAGGAAGACACAACTTAGGGGGCAAGATATGCGGGACATGGCATGAATACTTTAAATAATAATAAAAAAAAAAAAAAAAAAAAATCTTTCCCAAAGTCAAAGCCATCAAAATGCAGGCAGGCCATACGCCACCAAGGGCAGGCACATGCAGCAGAGCTTGCCAAAATTGATCCCCACTGAAGGCCAGAACAGAAAAAAGGACTTACAAACACGCTGGAAAGGAGTCAACATCAAAGGAATTGCAATGGGAGGAGAAAAAAAAAAAATTTGGGAAATTTAGTGACTCTAAGAAAATGGCCTGCCAGTATATCATGTGCAGTGCAAAGGACCAAAACAGAAAAGAAGGACCTACAAACACGCTGGAATGGAGACAATATCAAAGGAATTGCAATTGGAGGAGAAAAACAGAAAATTTGGGAAATTTATTGACTGTAAGAAAATGTTCTGGTGTTTATGTCAGGTGCATTGCAAAGGACCAAAAGGTACTAAAACTAAGCTCACAAATGTTGCAAAAGCAGGGGAAAAAGTCAAGGAGGAAGACAGAACTTAGGGGGCAAGATATGAGGGACATGGCATGAATACTTAACACAAAAAAAAAAAAAAAAGAAAAAATCTTTCCCAAAGTCAAAGCCATCAAAATGCAGGCAGGCCATACGCCACTAAGGGCAGGCCCATGCAGCAAAGCTTGCCAAAATTGATCCCTACTGAAGGCCAAAACTGAAATAAGGACTTGCAAACACGCTGGAATGGAGTCAACATCAAAGGAATTGCAATTGGAAGAGAAAAAAAGAAAATTTGTGAAACTTAGTGACTCTAAGAAAATGGCCTGGG
The DNA here is from genome assembly GCA_021963965.1 of Artemisiospiza belli. Lineage (NCBI taxonomy): Eukaryota > Metazoa > Chordata > Aves > Passeriformes > Passerellidae > Artemisiospiza > Artemisiospiza belli. The sequence continues at coordinate 91,280 of JAKDEW010000671.1, read as the reverse complement.
GTTTTATCAGGTGCCGTGCAAAGGACCAAAAGGTGCCAAAACTAAGCTGACAGATGTTGCAAAATCAGGGGAAAAAGTCAAGGAGGAAGACACAATTTAGGGGGCAAGATATGAGGGACATGGCATGAACACTTCAGAAAACATCCAAAAAAAGAAAAAAATCTTTCCCAAAGTCAAAGCCATCAAAAGGCATGGCCTGCCATCAAGTGCAGGGACATGCACCAAAGATTCCTCTATTGGTCCCCATTGAAATCGCAAGATTCCTTTTCCCTTCCCGAAAGGAAATTTCATTTCCTTTCGGGAAGGGAAAAGGAATCTTGCGAATCCCAAAAGAAAGGCTTAGAAACACTCTGGAAAGGAGATAGTTTGAAATGAAATGCAATTGAAAAAAGCAGAAAATCGGGAATTTTAGTCTCTTCAAAAAATAGGCTGTGAGGAAATCAGCTGCATTGCAAAGGACCAAAAGGTGCCAAAACTAAGCTCACAGATGTTGCAAAAGCAGGGGAAAAAGTAAAGGAGGAAGACACAACTTAGGGGGCAAGATATGAGGGACATGGCATGAATACTTAAAATAATAAAAAAAAAAAAGAGAAAAAATCTTTCCCAAAGTCAAAGCCATCAAAATGCAGGCAGGCCATACGCCACCAAGGGCAGGCACATGCAGCAAAGCTTGCCAAAATTGATCCCCACTGAAGGCCAAAACAGAAAAGAAGGACCTACAAACACGCTGGAAAGGAGTCAACATCAAAGGAATTGCAATTGGAGGAGAAAAGAAGAAAATTTGGGAAATTTAGTGACTCTAAGAAAATGGCCTGCCAGTATATCATGTGCAGTGCAAAGGACCAAAAGATGCCAAAACTAAGCTCAGAAATGTTGCAAAAGCAGGCGGAAAAGTCAAGGAGGAAGACAGATCTTAGGGGGCAAGATATGAGGGACATGGCATGAACACTTCAGAAAACAACCAAAAAAAGAAAAAAATCTTTCCCAAAGTCAAAGCCATCAAAAGGCATGGCCTGCCATCAAGTGCAGGGACATGCACCAAAGATTCCTCTATTGGTCCCCATTGAAATCGCAAGATTCCTTTTCCCTTCCCGAAAGGAAATGAAATTTCCTTTCGGGAAGGGAAAAGGAATCTTGCGAATCCCAAAAGAAAGGCTTACAAACACTCTGGAAAGGAGATAGGTTCAAATGAAATGGAATTGAAAAAAGCAGAAAATTGGGAATTTTAGTCTCTTCAAAAAATAGGCTGTGAGGAAATCAGCTGCATTGCAAAGGACCAAAAGATGCCAAAACTAAGCTCACAGATGTTGCAAAAGCAGGGGAAAAAGTCAAGGAGGAAGACACAACTTAGGGGGCAAGATATGAGGGACATGGCATGAATACATAAAACAAAAACATAATAAAAAAGAAAAAATCTTTCCCAAAGTCAAAGCCATCAAAATGCAGGCAGGCCATACGCCACCAAGGGCAGGCACATGCAGCAAAGCTTGCCAAAATTGATCCCCACTGAAGGCCAAAACTGAAAAGAAGGACCTACACACACGCTGGAATGGAGACACCTTAAAAGGAATTGCAATTGGAGGAGAAAAAAAAAAAAATGGAAAATTCAATGACTCTTAGAAAATGGCCTGGGTTTATATCAGGGGCAGGGTAAAGGACTAAAAGTTGCCAAAACTAAGCTCACAGATGTTGCAAAAGCAGGGGAAAAATCAAGGAGGAAGACACAACTTAGGGGGCAAGATATGAGGGACATGGCATGAATACTTAAAATAATAAAAAAAAAAAAAAAAGAAAAAATCTTTCCCAAGATAAAGCCATCAAAATGCAGGCAGGCCATACGCCACCAAGGGCAGGCACATGCAGCAAAGCTTGCCAAAATTGATCCCCACTGAAGGCCAAAACAGAAAAGAAGGACCTACAAACACGCTGGAAAGGAGTCAACATCAAAGGAATTGCAATTGGAGGAGAAAAGAAGAAAATTTGGGAAATTTAGTGACTCTTAGAAAGTGGCCTGGGGTTTTATCAGGTGCAGTGCAAAGGACAAAAAGGTGCCAAAACTAAGCTCACAGATGTTGCAAAAGCAGGGGAAAAAGTCAAGGAGGAAGACACAACATAGGGGGCAAGATATGAAGGACATGGCATGAATACTTAAAACAAACAAAAAAAAAAAAAAATAGAAAAAATCTTTCCCAAAGTCAAAGCCATCAAAATGCAGGCAGGCCATACGCCACCAAGGGCAGGCACATGCAGCAAAGCTTCCCAAAACTGATCCCCACTGAAGGCCAAAACAGAAAAGAAGGGCCTACAAACACGCTGGAATGGAGACACCTTCATAGGAATTGCAATTGGAGGAGAAAAAAAAAAAAATGGAAAATTCAATGACTCTAAGAAAATGGCCTGGGTTTATATCAGCGGCAGGGTAAAGGACTAAAAGGTGCCAAAACTAAGCTCACAGATGTTGCAAAAGAAGGGGAAAATGTCAAGGAGTAAGACACAACTTAGGGGGCAAGATATGAGGGACATGGCACGAATACCTAAAATAATAAAAAAAAAAAAGAGAAAAAATCTTTCCCAAAGTCAAAGCCATCAAAATGCAGGCAGGCCATACGCCAGCAAGGGCAGGCCCATGCAGCAAAGCTTGCCAAACTTGATCCCCACTGAAGGCCAAAACAGAAAAGAAGGACCTACAAACACGCTAGAAAGGAGTCAACATCAAAGGAATTGCAATTGGAGGAGAAAAAAAGAAAATTTGGGAAATTTAGTGACTCTAAGAAAATGGCCTGCCAGTATATCATGTGCAGTGCAAAGGACCAAAGATGCCAAAACTAAGCTCAGAAATGTTGCAAAAGCAGGCGAAAAAGTCAAGGAGGAAGACAGATCTTAGGGGGCAAGATATGAGGGACATGGCATGAACACTTCAGAAAACAACCAAAAAAAGAAAAAAATCTTTCCCAAAGTCAAAGCCATCAAAAGGCATGGCCTGCCATCATGTGCAGGGACATGCACCAAAGATTCCTCTATTGGTCCCCATTGAAATCGCAAGATTCCTTTTCCCTTCCCGAAAGGAAATGAAATTTCCTTTCGGGAAGGGAAAAGGAATCTTGCGAATCCCAAAAGAAAGGCTTACAAACACTCTGGAAAGGAGATAGGTTCAAATGAAATGCAATTGAAAAAAGCAGAAAATCGGGAAACTTAGTCTCTTCAAAAAATAGGCTGTGAGGAAATCAGCTGCATTGCAAAGGACCAAAAGATGCCAAAACTAAGCTCACAGATGTTGCAAAAGCAGGGGAAAAAGTCAAGGAGGAAGACACAACTTAGGGGGCAAGATATGAGGGACATGGCATGAATACTTAAAATAATAAAAAAAAAAAAAAAAAAAATCTTTCCCAAAGTCAAAGCCATCAAAATGCAGGCAGGCCATACGCCACCAAGGGCAGGCACATGCAGAAGAGCTTGCCAAAATTGATCCCCACTGAAGGCCAGAACAGAAAAAAGGACTTACAAACACGCTGGAAAGGAGTCAACATCAAAGTAATTGCAATGGGAGGAGAAAAAAAGAAAATTTGGGAAATTTAGAGACTCTAAGAAAATGGCCTGCCAGTATATCATGTGCAGTGCAAAGGACCAAAACAGAAAAGAAGGACCTACAAACACGCTGGAATGGAGACAATATCAAAGGAATTGCAATTGGAGGAGAAAAACAGAAAATTTGGGAAATTTATTGACTGTAAGAAAATGTTCTGGTGTTTATGTCAGGTGCATTGCAAAGGACCAAAAGGTACTAAAACTAAGCTCACAAATGTTGCAAAAGCAGGGGAAAAAGTCAAGGAGGAAGACAGAACTTAGGGGGCAAGATATGAGGGACATGGCATGAATACTTAACACAAAAAATAAAAAAAGAAAAAATCTTTCCCAAAGTCAAAGCCATCAAAATGCAGGCAGGCCATACGCCACCAAGGGCAGGCCCATGCAGCAAAGCTTGCCAAAATTGATCCCCACTGAAGGCCAAAACAGAAAAGAAGGACCTACAAACACGCTGGAATGGAGTCAACATCAAAGGAATTGCAATTGGAGGAGAAAAAAAGAAAATTTGGGAAATTTAGTGACTCTAAGAAAATGGCCTGCCAGTATATCATGTGCAGTGCAAAGGACCAAAGATGCCAAAACTAAGCTCAGAAATGTTGCAAAAGCAGGGGAAAAAGTCAAGGAGGAAGACACAACTTAGGGGGCAAGATATGAGGGACATGGCATGAACACTTCAGAAAACAACCAAAAAAAGAAAAAAATCTTTCTCAAAGTCAAAGCCATCAAAAGGCATGGCCTGCCATCAAGTGCAGGGACATGCACCAAAGATTCCTCTATTGGTCCCCATAGAAATCGCAAGATTCCTTTTCCCTTCCCGAAAGGAAATGAAATTTCCTTTCGGGAAGGGAAAAGGAATCTTGCGAATCCCAAAAGAAAGGCTCACAAACACTCTGGAAAGGAGATAGGTTCAAATGAAATGCAATTGAAAAAAGCAGAAAATCGGGAATTTTAGTCTCTTCAAAAAATAGGCTGTGAGGAAATCAGCTGCATTGCAAAGGACCAAAAGATGCCAAAACTAAGCTCACAGATGTTGCAAAAGCAGGGGAAAAAGTGAAGGAGGAAGACACAACTTAGGGGGCGAGATATGAGGGACATGGCATGAATACATAAAACAAAAACATAATAAAAAAGAAAAAATCTTTCCCAAGATAAAGCCATCAAAATGCAGGCAGGCCATACGCCACCAAGGGCAGGCACATGCAGCAAAGCTTGCCAAAATTGATCCCCACTGAAGGCCAAAACAGAAAAGAAGGACCTACAAACACGCTGGAAAGGAGTCAACATCAAAGGAATTGCAATTGGAGGAGAAAAGAAGAAAATTTGGGAAATTTAGTGACTCTTAGAAAGTGGTCTGGGGTTTTATCAGGTGCAGTGCAAAGGACCAAAAGGTGCCAAAACTAAGCTCACAGATGTTGCAAAAGCAGGGGAAAAAGTCAAGGAGGAAGACACAACATAGGGGGCAAGATATGAAGGACATGGCATCAATACTTAAAACAAACAAAAAAAAAAAAAATAGAAAAAATCTTTCCCAAAGTCAAAGCCATCAAAATGCAGGCAGGCCATACGCCACCAAGGGCAGGCACATGCAGCAAAGCTTGCCAAAACTGATCCCCACTGAAGGCCTAAACAGAAAAGAAGGACCTACAAACACGCTGGAATGGAGACACCTTCAAAGGAATTGCAATTGGAGGAGAAAAAAAAAAAAATGGAAAATTCAATGACTCTAAGAAAATGGCCTGGGTTTATATCAGCGGCAGGGTAAAGGACTAAAAGGTGCCAAAACTAAGCTCACAGATGTTGCAAAAGAAGGGGAAAAAGTCAAGGAGGAAGACACAACTTAGGGGGCAAGATATGAGGGACATGGCATGAACACTTCAGGAAACAACCAAAAAAAGAAAAAATCTTTCCCAAAGTCAAAGCCATCAAAAGGCATGGCCTGCCATCAAGTGCAGGGACATGCACCAAAGATTCCTCAATTGGTCCCCATTGAAATCGCAAGATTCCTTTTCCCTTCCCGAAAGGACATTTCATTTCCTTTCGGGAAGGGAAAAGGAATCTTGCGAATCCCAAAAGAAAGGCTTACAAACACTCTGGAAAGGAGATAGGTTCAAATGAAATGCAATTGAAAAAAGCAGAAAATCGGGAATTTTAGTCACTTCAAAAAAAAGGCTGTGAGGAAATCAGCTGCATTGCAAAGGACCAAAAGGTGCCAAAATTAAGCTCACAGATGTTGCAAAAGCAGGGGAAAAAGTCAAGGAGGAAGACACAACTTAGGGGGCAAGATATGCGGGACATGGCATGAATACTTAAAATAATAAAAAAAAAAAAAAAAAAAATCTTTCCCAAAGTCAAAGCCATCAAAATGCAGGCAGGCCATACGCCACCAAGGGCAGGCACATGCAGCAGAGCTTGCCAAAATTGATCCCCACTGAAGGCCAGAACAGAAAAAAGGACTTACAAACACGCTGGAAAGGAGTCAACATCAAAGGAATTGCAATGGGAGGAGAAAAAAAGAAAATTTGGGAAATTTAGTGACTCTAAGAAAATGGCCTTCCAGTATATCATGTGCAGTGCAAAGGACAAAAACAGAAAAGAAGGACCTACAAACACGCTGGAATGGAGACAATATCAAAGGATTTGCAATTGGAGGAGAAAAACAGAAAATTTGGGAAATTTATTGACTGTAAGAAAATGTTCTGGTGTTTATGTCAGGTGCATTGCAAAGGACCAAAAGGTACTAAAACTAAGCTCACAAATGTTGCAAAAGCAGGGGAAAAAGTCAAGGAGGAAGACAGAACTTAGGGGGCAAGATATGAGGGACATGGCACGAATACCTAAAATAATAAAAAAAAAAAAAAGCAAAAATATTTCCCATAGTCAAAGCCATCAAAATGCAGGCAGGCCCTGCGCCAGAAAGGGCAGGCACATGCAGCAAAGCTTGCCAAAATTGATCCCCACTGAAGGCCAAAACAGAAAAGAAGGACCTACAAACACGCTGGAAAGGAGTCAACATCAAAGGAATTGCAACTGGAGGAGAAAAAAAAAAATTTGGGAAATTTAGTGACTCTAAGAAAATGGCCTGCCAGTATATCATGTGCAGTGCAAAGGACCAAAGATGCCAAAACTAAGCTCACAGATGTTGCAAAAGCAGGGGAAAAAGTCAAGGAGGAAGACACAACTTAGGGGGCAAGATATGAGGGACATGGCATGAACACTTCAGAAAACAACCAAAAAAAGAAAAAATCTTTCCCAAAGTCAAAGCCATCAAAAGGCATGGCCTGCCATCAAGTGCAGGGACATGCACCAAAGATTCCTCTATTGGTCCCCATTGAAATCGCAAGATTCCTTTTCCCTTCCCGAAAGGACATTTCATTTCCTTTCGGGAAGGGAAAAGGAATCTTGCGAATCCCAAAAGAAAGGCTTACAAACACTCTGGAAAGGAGATAGGTTCAAATGAAATGCAATTGAAAAAAGCAGAAAATAGGGAATTTTAGTCTCTTCAAAAAATAGGCTGTGAGGAAATCAGCTGCATTGCAAAGGAACAAAAGATGCCAAAACTAAGCTCACAGATGTTGCAAAAGCAGGGGAAAAAGTGAAGGAGGAAGACACAACTTAGGGGGCAAGATATGAGGGACATGGCATGAATACATAAAACAAAAACATAATAAAAAAGAAAAAATCTTTCCCAAAGTCAAAGCCATCAAAATGCAGGCAGGCCATACGCCACCAAGGGCAGGCACATGCAGCAAAGCTTGCCAAAATTGATCCCCACTGAAGGCCAAAACAGAAAAGAAGGACCTACAAACACGCTGGAATGGAGACACCTTAAAAGGAATTGCAATTGGAGGAGAAAAAAAAAAAAATATAAAATTCAATTACTCTTAGAAAATGACCTGGGTTTATGTCAGGGGCAGGGTAAAGGACTAAAAGTTGCCAAAACTAAGCTCACAGATGTTGCAAAAGCAGGGGAAAAATCAAGGAGGAAGACACAACTTAGGGGGCAAGATATGAGGGACATGGCATGAATACTTAAAATAATAAAAAAAAAAAAAAAAAAAGAAAAAATCTTTCCCAAGATAAAGCCATCAAAATGCAGGCAGGCCATACGCCACCAAGGGCAGGCACATGCAGCAAAGCTTGCCAAAATTGATCCCCACTGAAGGCCAAAACTGAAAAGAAGGACTTGCAAACACGCTGGAATGGAGACAACATCAAAGGAATTGCAATTGGAGGAGAAAAAAAGAAAATTTGGGAAATTTAGTGACTCTAAGAAAATGGCCTGGGGTTTTATCAGGTGCAGTGCAAAGGACCAAAAGGTGCCAAAACTAAGCTCACAGATGTTGCAAAAGCAGGGGAAAAAGTCAAGGAGGAAGACAGAACTTAGGGGGCAAGATATGAAGGACATGGCATGAATACTTAAAACAAAAAAAAAAAAAAAAAATAGAAAAAATCTTTCCCAAAGTCAAAGCCATCAAAATGCAGGCAGGCCATACGCCACCAAGGGCAGGCACATGCAGCAAAGCTTGCCAAAACTGATCCCCACTGAAGGCCTAAACAGAAAAGAAGGGCCTACAAACACGCTGGAATGGAGACAACATCAAAGGAATTGCAATTGGAGGAGAAAAAAAAAAAAATGGAAAATTTAATGACTCTAAGAAAATGGCCTGGGTTTATATCAGCGGCAGGGTAAAGGACTAAAAGGTGCCAAAACTAAGCTCACAGATGTTGCAAAAGAAGGGGAAAAAGTCAAGGAGGAAGACAAAACTTAGGGGGCAAGATATGAGGGACATGGCACGAATACCTAAAATAATAAAAAAAAAAAAAAGCAAAAATATTTCCCATAGTCAAAGCCATCAAAATGCAGGCAGGCCATGCGCCAGAAAGGGCAGGCACATGCAGCAAAGCTTGCCAAAATTGATCCCCACTGAAGGCCAAAACAGAAAAGAAGGACCTACAAACACGCTGGAAAGGAGTCAACATCAAAGGAATTGCAACTGGAGGAGAAAAAAAAAAATTTGGGAAATTTATTGACTCTAAGAAAATGGCCTTCCAGTATATCATGTGCAGTGCAAAGGACCAAAGATGCCAAAACTAAGCTCACAGATGTTGCAAAAGCAGGGGAAAAAGTCAAGGAGGAAGACACAACTTAGGGGGCAAGATATGAGGGACATGGCATGAACACTTCAGAAAACAACCAAAAAAAGAAAAAATCTTTCCCAAAGTCAAAGCCATCAAAAGGCATGGCCTGCCATCAAGTGCAGGGACATGCACCAAAGATTCCTCTATTGGTCCCCATTGAAATCGCAAGATTCCTTTTCCCTTCCCGAAAGGACATTTCATTTCCTTTCGGGAAGGGAAAAGGAATCTTGCGAATCCCAAAAGAAAGGCTTACAAACACTCTGGAAAGGAGATAGGTTCAAATGAAATGCAATTGAAAAAAGCAGAAAATCGGGAATTTTAGTCTCTTCAAAAAATAGGCTGTGAGGAAATCAGCTGCATTGCAAAGGACCAAAAGGTGCCAAAACTAAGCTCACAGATGTTGCAAAAGCAGGGGAAAAAGTCAAGGAGGAAGACACAACTTAAGGGGCAAGATATGAGGGACATGGCACGAATACTTAAAATATTAAAAAAAAAAAAGGGAAAAAATCTTTCCCAAAGTCAAAGCCATCAAAATGCAGGCAGGCCATACGCCACCAAAGGCAGGCCCATGCAGCAAAGCTTGCCAAAATTGATCCCCACTGAAGGCCAAAACAGAAAAGAAGGACCTACAAACACGCCTGAAAGGAGTCAACATCAAAGGAATTGCAATTGGAGGAGAAAAAAAGAAAATTTGGGAAATTTAGTGACTCTAAGAAAATGGCCTGCCAGTATATCATGTGCAGTGCAAAGGTCCAAAGATGCCAAAACTAAGCTCAGAAATGTTGCAAAAGCAGGCGAAAAAGTCAAGGAGGAAGACAGATCTTAGGGGGCAAGATATGAGGGACATGGCATGAACACTTCAGAAAACAACCAAAAAAAGAAAAAAATCTTTCCCAAAGTCAAAGCCATCAAAAGGCATGGCCTGCCATCAAGTGCAGGGACATGCACCAAAGATTCCTCTATTGGTCCGCATTGAAATCGCAAGATCCTTTTTCCCTTCCCGAAAGGAAATGAAATTTCCTTTCGGGAAGGGAAAAGGAATCTTGCGAATCCCAAAAGAAAGGCTCACAAACACTCTGGAAAGGAGATAGGATCAAATGAAATGCAATTGAAAAAAGCAGAAAATCGGGAATTTTAGTCTCTTCAAAAAATAGGCTGTGAGGAAATCAGCTGCATTGCAAAGGACCAAAAGATGCCAAAACTAAGCTCACAGATGTTGCAAAAGCAGGGGAAAAAGTGAAGGAGGAAGACACAACTTAGGGGGCAAGATATGAGGGACATGGCATGAATACATAAAACAAAAACATAATAAAAAAGAAAAAATCTTTCCCAAAGTCAAAGCCATCAAAATGCAGGCAGGCCATACGCCACCAAGGGCAGGCACATGCAGCAAAGCTTGCTAAAATTGATCCCCACTGAAGGCCAAAACTGAAAAGAAGGACCTACAAACACGCTGGAATGGAGACACCTTAAAAGGAATTGCAATTGGAGGAGAAAAAAAAACAATGTAAAATTCAATTACTCTTAGAAAATGGCCTGGGTTTATATCAGGGGCAGGGTAAAGGACTAAAAGTTGCCAAAACTAAGCTCACAGATGTTGCAAAAGCAGGGGAAAAATCAAGGAGGAAGACAGAACTTAGGGGGCAAGATATGAAGGACATGGCATGAATACTTAAAACAAAAAGAAAAAAAAAAATAGAAAAAATCTTTCCCAAAGTCAAAGCCATCAAAATGCAGGCAGGCCATACGCCACCAAGGGCAGGCACATGCAGCAAAGCTTGCCAAAACTGATCCCCACTGAAGGCCTAAACAGAAAAGAAGGACCTACAAACACGCTGGAATGGAGACACCTTCAAAGGAATTGCAATTGGAGGAGAAAAAAAAAAAAATGGAAAATTCAATGACTCTAAGAAAATGGCCTGGGTTTATATCAGCGGCAGGGTAAAGGACTAAAAGGTGCCAAAACTAAGCTCACAGATGTTACAAAAGAAGGTGAAAAAGTCAAGGAGGAAGACACAACTTAGGGGGCAAGATATGAGGGACATGGCACGAATACCTAAAATAATAAAAAAAAAAAAAAGCAAAAATATTTCCCATAGTCAAAGCCATCAAAATGCAGGCAGGCCCTGCGCCAGAAAGGGCAGGCACATGCAGCAAAGCTTGCCAAAATTGATCCCCACTGAAGGCCAAATCAGAAAAGAAGGACCTACAAACACGCTGGAAAGGAGTCAACATCAAAGGAATTGCAACTGGAGGAGAAAAAAAAAAATTTGGGAAATTTATTGACTCTAAGAAAATGGCCTTCCAGTATATCATGTGCAGTGCAAAGGACCAAAGATGCCAAAACTAAGCTCACAGATGTTGCAAAAGCAGGGGAAAAAGTCAAGGAGGAAGACACAACTTAGGGGGCAAGATATGAGGGACATGGCATGAACACTTCAGAAAACAACCAAAAAAAGAAAAAATCTTTCCCAAAGTCAAAGCCATCAAAAGGCATGGCCTGCCATCAAGTGCAGGGACATGCACCAAAGATTCCTGTATTGGTCCCCATTGAAATCGCAAGATTCCTTTTCCCTTCCCGAAAGGACATTTCATTTCCTTTCGGGAAGGGAAAAGGAATCTTGCGAATCCCAAAAGAAAGGCTTACAAACACTCTGGAAAGGAGATAGGTTCAAATGAAATGCAATTGAAAAAAGCAGAAAATAGGGAATTTTAGTCTCTTCAAAAAATAGGCTGTGAGGAAATCAGCTGCATTGCAAAGGACCAAAAGATGCCAAAACTAAGCTCACAGATATTGCAACAGCAGGGGAAAAAGTCAAGGAGGAAGACACAACTTAGGGGGCAAGATATGAGGGACATGGCATGAATACTTAAAACAAAAAAAAAAAAAAAAAATAAAAAATCTTTCCCAAGATAAAGCCATCAAAATGCAGGCAGGCCATACGCCACCAAGGGCAGGCACATGCAGCAAAGCTTGCCAAAATTGATCCCCACTGAAGGCCAAAACTGAAAAGAAGGACTTGCAAACACGCTGGAATGGAGACAACATCAAAGGAATTGCAATTGGAGGAGAAAAAAAGGAAATTTGGGAAATTTAGTGACTCTAAGAATATGGCCCGGGGTTTTATCAGGTGCAGTGCAAAGGAGCAAAAGGTGCCCAAACTAAGCTCAGAAATGTTGCAAAAGCAGGGGAAAAAGTCAAGGAGGAAGACACAACTTAGGGGGCAAGATATGAGGGACATGGCATGAACACTTCAGAAAACAACCAAAAAAAGAAAAAAATCTTTCCCAAAGTCAAAGCCATCAAAAGGCATGGCCTGCCATCAAGTGCAGGGACATGCACCAAAGATTCCTCTATTGGTCCCCATAGAAATCGCAATATTCCTTTTCCCTTCCCGAAAGGAAATGAAATTTCCTTTCGGGAGCGGAAGAGGAATCTTGCGAATCCCAAAAGAAAGGCTTACAAACACTCTGGAAAGGAGATAGGTTCAAATGAAATGCAATTGAAAAAAGGAGAAAATCGGGAAATTTAGTCTCTTCAAAAAATAGGCTGTGAGGAAATCAGCTGCATTTCAAAGGACCAAAAGGTGGAAAAACTAAGCTCACAGAAGTTGCAAAAGCAGGGGAAAAAGTCAAGGAGGAAGACACAACATAGGGGGCAAGATATGAAGGACATGGCATGAATACTTAAAACAAACAAACAAAAAAAAAATAGAAAAAATCTTTCCCAAAGTCAAAGCCATCGAAATGCAGGCAGGCCATTCGACACCAAGGGCAGGCACATGCAGCAAATCTTGCCAAAATTGATCCCCACTGAAGGCAAAACAGAAAAGAAGGACCTACAAACACGCTGGAATGGAGACAATATCAAAGGAATTGCAATTGGAGGAGAAAAACAGAAAATTTGGGAAATTTATTGACTGTAAGAAAATGTTCTGGTGTTTATGTCAGGTGCATTGCAAAGGACCAAAAGGTGCTAAAACTAAGCTCACAAAGGTTGCAAAAGCAGGGGAAAAAGTCAAGGAGGAAGACAGAACTTAGGGGGCAAGATATGAGGGACATGGCATGAATACTTAACACAAAAAAGAAAAAAAAAAGAAAAAATCTTTCCCAAAGTCAAAGCCATAAAAATGTAGGCAGGCCATACGCCACCAAGGGCAGGCACATGCAGCAAAGCTTGCCAAAATTGATCCCTACTGAAGGCCAAAACTGAAAAGAAGGACTTGCAAACACGCTGGAATGGAGACAACATCAAAGGAATTGCGATTGGAGGAGAAAAAAAGAAAATTTGTGAAAATTAGTGACTCTAAAAAATGGCCCGGGGTTTTATCAGGTGCAGTGCAAAGGACCAAAAGGTGCCAAAACTAAGCTCACAGATATTGCAAAAGCAGGGGAAAAAGTCAAGGAGGAAGACAGATCTTAGGGGGCAAGATATGAGGGACATGGCATGAACACTTCAGAAAACAACCAAAAAAAGAAAAAAATCTTTCCCAAAGTCAAAGCCATCAAAAGGCATGGCCTGCCATCAAGTGCAGGGACATGCACCAAAGATTCCTCTATTGGTCCCCATTGAAATCGCAAGATTCCTTTTCCCTTCCCGAAAGGAAATGAAATTTCCTTTCGGGAAGGGAAAAGGAATCTTGCGAATCCCAAAAGAAAGGCTTACAAACACTCTGGAAAGGAGATAGGTTCAAATGAAATGCAATTGAAAAAAGCAGAAAATCGGGAATTTTAGTCTCTTCAAAAAATAGGCTGTGAGGAAATCAGCTGCATTGCAAAGGACCAAAAGGTGCCAAAACTAAGCTCACAGATGTTGCAAAAGCAGGGGAAAAAGTCAAGGAGGAAGACACAACTTAGGGGGCAAGATATGAGGGACATGGCATGAATACTTAAAAAAATAAAAAAAAAAAATAGAAAAAATCTTTCCCAAAGTCAAAGCCATCAAAATGCAGGCAGGCCATACGCCACCAAGGGCAGGCACATGCAGCAAAGCTTGCGAAAAATTGATCCCCACTGAAGGCCAAAAGAGTAAAGAAGGACCTACAAACACGCTGGAAAGGAGTCAACATCAAAGGAATTGCAATTAAAGGAGAAAAAAAAGAAAATTTGGGAAATTTAGTGACTCTAAGAAAGTGGCCTGGGGTTTTAGCATGTGCAGTGCAAAAGACCAAAGGGTGCCAAAACTAAGCTCACAGGAGTTTCAAAAGCAGGGGAAAAAGTGAAGGAGGAAGACAGAACTTAGGGGGCAAGATATGAAGGACATGGCATGAATACTTAAAACAAACAAACAAAAAAAAAATAGAAAAAATCTTTCCCAAAGTCAAAGCCATCAAAATGCAGGCAGGCCATTTGCCACCAAGGGCAGGCACATGCAGCAAAGCTTGCCAAAATTGTTCCCCACTGAAGTCAAAACAGGAAAGAAGGACCTGGAAACACGCTGGAATGGAGACAACATCCAAGGAATCTCAAATGGAGGAGAAAAAAAGAAAATTTTGGAAATTTAGTGAGTCTAAGAAAATGGCCTGGCAGTATATCATGTGCAGTGCAAAGGACCAAAGATGCCAAAACTAAGCTCACAGATGTTTCAAAAGCAGGGGAATATGTCAAGGAGGAAGACACAACTTAGGGGGCAAGATATGAGGGACATGGCATGAACACTTCAGAAAACAACCAAAAAAAGAAAAAAATCTTTCCCAAAGTCAAAGCCATCAAAAGGCATGGCCTGCCATCAAGTGCAGGGACGTGCACCAAAGATTCCTCTATTGGTCCCCATTGAAATCGCAAGATTCCTTTTCCCTTCCCAAAAGGAAATGAAATTTCCTTTCGGGAAGGGAAAAGGAATCTTGCGAATCCCAAAAGAAAGGCTTACAAACACTCTGGAAAGGAGATAGCTTCAAATGAAATGCAATTGAAAAAAGCAGAAAATCGGGAATATTAGACTCTTCAAAAAATAGGCCGTGAGGAAATCAGCTGCATTGCAAAGGACCAAAAGGTGCCAAAACTAAGCTCACAGATGTTGCAAAAGCAGGGGAAAAAGTCAAGGAGGAAGACACAACTTAGGGGGCAAGATATGAGGGACATGGCATGAATACTTAAAACAAAAAAGAAAAAAAAACTAAAAAATCTTTCCCAAAGTCAAATCCATCAAAATGCAGGCAGAACATACGCCACCAAGGGCAGGCACTTGCAGCAAAGCTTGCCAAAATTGATCCCCACTGAAGGCCAAAACAGAAAAGAAGGACCTACAAACACGCTGGAATGGAGACACCATCAAAGGAATTGCAATTGCAGGAGAAAAAAAGAAAATTTGGGAAATTTAATGTCTCTTAGAAAGTGGCCTGGGGTTTTATCAGGTGCAGAGCAAAGGACCAAAAGATGCCAAAACTAAGCTCACAGATGTTGCAAAAGCAGGGGAAAAAGTCAAGGAGGAAGACACAACTTAGGGAGCAAGATATGAGGGACACGGCATGAATACTTAAAATAATAAAAAAAAAAAAAGAATAAATCTTTCCCAAAGTCAAAGCCATCAAAATGCAGGCAGGCCATACGCCAGCAAGGGCAGGCACATGCAGCAAAGTTTGCCAAAATTGATCCCCACTGAAGGCCCAAACAGAAAAAAAGGACCTACAAACACGCTGGAATAGAGACAATATCAAAGGAATTGGAATTGGAGGAGAAAAACAGAAAATTTGGGAAATTTATTGACTGTAAGAAAATGTTCTGTCGTTTATGTCAGGTGCATTGCAAAGGACCAAAAGGTGCTAAAACTAAGCTCACAAATGTTGCAAAAGCAGGGGAAAAAGTCAAGGAGGAAGACAGAACTTAGGGGGCAAGATATGAGGGACATGGCATGAATACTTAACACAAAAAAGAAAAAAAAAAGAAAAAATCTTTCACAAAGTCAAAGCCATATAAATGCAGGCAGGCCATACGCCACCAAGGGCAGGCACATGCAGCAAAGCTTGCCAAAATTGATCCCTACTGACGGCCAAAACTGAAAAGAAGGACTTGCAAACACGCGGGAATGGAGACAACATCAAAGGAATTGCGATTGGAGGAGAAAAAAAGAAAATTTGTGAAACTTAGTGACTCTAAGAAAATGGCCCGGGGTTTTATCAGGTGCAGTGCAAAGGAACAAAAGGTGCCAAAACTAAGCTCACAGATGTTGCAAAAGCAGGGGAAAAAGTCAAGGAGGAAGACACAACTTAGTGGGCAAGATATGAGGGACATGGCATGAACACTTCAGAAAAAAACCAAAAAAAGAAAAAAATCTTTCCCAAAGTCAAAGCCATCAAAAGGCATGGCCTGCCATCAAGTGCAGGGACATGCACCAACGATTCCTCTATTGGTCCCCATTGAAATCGCAAGATTCCTTTTCCCTTCCCGAAAGGAAATGAAATTTCCTTTCGGGAAGGGATAAGGAATCTTGCGAATCCCAAAAGAAAGGCTTACAAACACTCTGGAAAGGAGATAGGTTCAAATGAAATGCAATTGAAAAAAGCAGAAAATCGGGAATTTTAGTCTCTTCAAAAAATAGGCTGAGAGGAAATCAGCTGCATTGCAAAGGACCAAAAGTTGCCAAAACTAAGCTCACAAATGTTGCAAAAGCAGGGGAAAAAGTCAAGGAGGAAGACAGAACTTAGGGGGCAAGATATGAAGGACATGGCATGAATACTTAAAACAAACAAACAAAAAAAAAAAAAAAAAAAATCTTTCCCAAAGTCATAGCCATCAAAATGCAGGCAGGCCATATGCCACCAAGGGCAGGCACATGCAGCAAAGCTTGCCAAAATTGATCCCCACTGCAGGCAAAACAGAAAAGAAGGACCTACAAACACGCTGGAATGGAGACAACATCAAAGGAATCTCAAATGGAGGAGAAAAAAAGAAAATTTTGGAAATTTATTGACTCAATGAAAATGGCCTGGGTTTATGTCAGGTGCATTGCAGAGGACCAAAAGGTGCCAAAAGTAACCTCACAAATGTTGCAAAAGCAGGGGAAAAAGTGAAGGAGGAAGACACAACTTAGGAGGCAAGATATGAGGGACATGGCATGAATACTTAAAAGAAAAAAGAAAAAAAAGAGAAAAAATCTTTCCCAAAGTCAAAGCTATCAAAATGCGGGCAGGCCATACGCCACCAAGGGGAGGCACATGCAGCAAAGCTTGCCAAAATTGATCCCCACTGAAGGCCAAAACAGAAAAGAAGGACCTACAAACACGCTGCAAAGGAGTCAACATCCAAGGAATTGCAATTGGAGGAGAAAAAAAGAAAATTTGGGAAATTTAGTGACTCTAAGAAAATGGCCTGGCAGTATGTCATGTGCAGTGCAAAGGACCAAAGATGCCAAAACTAAGCTCACAGATGTTGCAAAAGCAGGGGAAAAAGTCAAGGAGGAAGACAGAACTTAGGTGGCAAGATATGAGGGACATGGCATGAACACTTCAGAAAACAACCAAAAAAAGAAAAAATCTTTCCCAAAGTCAAAGCCATCAAAAGGCATGGCCTGCCATCAAGTGCAGGGACATGCACCAAAGATTCCTCTATTGGTCCCCATTGAAATCGCAAGATTCCTTTTCCCTTCCCGAAAGGAAATTTCATTTCCTTTCGGGAAGGGAGAAGGAATCTTGCGAATCCCAAAAGAAAGGCTTACAAACACTCTGGAAAGGAGATAGGTTCAAATGAAATGCAATTGAAAAAAGCAGAAAATCGGGAATTTTAGTCTCTACAAAAAAAAGGCTATGAGGAAATCAGCTGCATTGCAAAGGACCAAAAGATGCCAAAACTAAGCTCACAGATGTTGCAAAAGCAGGGGAAAAAGTGAAGGAGGAAGACAGAACTTAGGGGGCAAGATATGAGGGACATGGCATGAATACTTAAAACAAAAAAAAAAAAAAAAAAAAAATCTTTCCCAAAGTCAAAGCCATCAAAATGCAGGCAGGCCATACGCCACCAAGGGCAGGCACTTGCAGCAAAGCTTGCCAAAATTGATCCCCACTGAAGGCCAAAACAGAAAAGAAGGACTTGCAAACACGCTGGAATGGAGACACCATCAAAGGAATTGCAATTGGAGGAGAAAAAAAAAAAATTTGGGAAATTTAATGTCTCTTAGAAAGTGGCCTGGGGTTTTAGCAGGTGCATTGCAAACGACCATAAGATGCCAAAACTAAGCTCACAGATGTTGCAAAAGCAGGGGAGAAAGTCAAGGAGGAAGACACAACTTAGGGGGCAAGATATGAGGGACATGGCATGAATACTAAAAACAAGAAAGAAAAAAAAAATAAAAAATCTTTCCCAAAGTCAAAGCCATCAAAATGCAGGCAGGCCATACGCCACCAAGGGCAGGCACTTGCAGCAAAGCTTGCCAAAATTGATCCCCACTGAAGGCCAAAACAGAAAAGAAGGACCTGCAAACACGCTGGAATGGAGACACCATCAAAGAATTGCAATTGGAGGAGAAAAAAAGAAAATTTGGGAAATTTAATGTCTCTCAGAAAGTGGCCCGTGATTTTATCAGGTGCAGTGCAAAGGACCAAAAGATGCCAAAACTAAGCTCACAGATGTTGCAAAAGCAGGGGAAAAAGTCAAGGAGGAAGACACAACTTAGGGGGCAAGATATGAGGGACATGGCATGAATACTTAAAACAAAAAAGAAAAAAAAAAAAAAAAAATCTTTCCCAAAGTTAAAGCCATCAAAATGCAGGCAGGCTATACGCCACCAAGGGCAGGCACATGCAGCAAAGCTTGCCAAAATTGATCCCCACTCAAGGGCAAAACAGAAAAGAAGGACCTACAAACACGCTGGAATGGAGACACCATCAAAGGAATTGCAATTGGAGGAGAAAAAAAGAAAATTTTGGGAAATTTAATGTCTCATAGAAAGTGGCCTGGGGTTTTATCAGGTGCAGTGCAAAGGACCAAAAGATGCCAAAACTAAGCTCACAGATGTTGCAAAAGCAGGGGAAAAAGTGAAGGAGGAAGACACAACTTAGGGGGCAAGATATGAGGGACATGGCATGAATACTTAAAACATAAAAGAAAAAAAAAATAAAAAATCTTTCCCAAAGTCAAAGCCATCAAAATGCAGGCAGGCCATATGCCACCAAGGGCAGGCACTTGCAGCAAAGCTTGCCAAAATTTATCCCCACTGAAGGCCAAAACAGAAAAGAAGGACCTACAAACACGCTGGAATGGAGACACCATCAAAGGAATTGCAATTGGAGGAGAAAAAAAGAAAATTTGGGAAATTTAATGTCTCTTAGAAAGTGGCCTGGGTTTTTATCAGGTGCATTGCAAGGACCAAAAGATGCCAAAACTAAGCTCACAGATGTTGCAAAAGCAGGGGAAAAAGTCAAGGAGGAAGACACAACTTAGGGGGCAAGATATGAGGGACATGGCATAAATAATTAAAATATTAAAAAAAAAAAAAAAAAAAAATCTTTCCCAAGATAAAGCCATCAAAATGCAGGCAGGCCATAAGCCACCAAGGGCAGACACATGCAGCAAAGCTTGCCAAAATTGATCCCCACGGAAGGCCAAAACAGAAAAGAAGGACTTGCAAACACGCTGGAATGGAGACAACATCAAAGGAATTGCAATTGGGGGAGAAAAAAAGAAAATTTGGGAAATTTAGTGACTCTAAGAAAACGACCTGGGTTTTATCAGGTGCAGTTCAAAGGACCAAAAGGTGCCAAAACTAAGCTCACAGATGTTGCAAAAGCAGGGGAAAAAGTCAAGGAGAAAGACACAACTTAGGGGGCAAGATATGAGGGACATGGCATGAATACTTAAAACAATAAAAAAAAAAAAAAAAAAAAAAATCTTTCCCAAAGTCAAAGCCATCAAAATGCTGGCAGGCCATACGCCACCAAGGGCAGGGACATGCAGCAAAGCTTGCCAAAATTGATCCCCACTGAAGGCCAAAACAGAAAAGAAGGACCTACAAACACGCTGGAATGGAGACATCATCAAAGGATTTGCAATTGGAGGAGAAAAAAAGAAAATTTGGGAAATTTATTGACTCTTAGAAAGTGGCCTGGGGTTTTATCAGGTGCAGTGCAAAGGACCAAAAGCTGCCGAAACTAAGCTCACAGATATTGCAAAAGCAGGGGAAAAAGTCAAGGAGGAAGACACAACTTAGGGGGCAAGATATGAGGGACATGGCATGAACACTTCAGAAAACAACCAAAAAAAGAAAAAAATCTTTCCCAAAGTCAAAGCCATCAAAAGGCATGGCCTGCCATCAAGTGCAGGGACATGCACCAAAGATTCCTCTCTTGGTCCCCATTGAAATCGCAAGATTCCTTTTCCCTTACCGAAAGGAATTCTAATTTCCTTTCGGGAAGGGAAAAGGATTCTTGCGAATCCCAAAAGAAAGGCTTACAAACACTCTGGAAAGGAGATAGCTTCAAATGAAATGCAATTGAAAAAAGCAGAAAATCGGGAATTTTAGTCTCTACAAAAAATAGGCTGTGAGGAAATCAGCTGCATTGCAAAGGACCAAAAGTTGCCAAAACTAAGCTCACTGATGTTGCAAAAGCAGGGGAAAAAGTCAAGGAGGAAGACACAACTTAGGGGGCAAGATATGAGGGACATGGCATGAATACTGAAAATAGTGAAAAAAAATAAAAAAGAAAAAATCTTTCCCAAAGTCAAAGCCATCAAAATGCAGGCAGGCCATACGACACCAAGGGCAGGCACATGCAGCAAAGCTTGCCAAAATAGATCCCCACTGAAGGCCAAAACAGAAAAGAAGGACCTAGAAACACGCTGGAAAGGAGTCAACATCAAAGGAATTGCAATTGGAGGAGAAAAATGAAATTTTTGGAGATTTAATGGCTCTAAGAAAATGGCCTGGGTTTATATCAGGTGCAGTGCAAAGGACCAAAATGCGCCAAAACTAAGCTCACAGATGTTGCAAAAGTAGGGGAAAAAGTGAACTAGGAAGACACAACTTAGGGAGCAAGATATGAGGGTCATGGCATGAATACTTAAAACAAAAAAAAAAAAAAAAAAGAAAAATCTTTCCCAAAGTCAAAGCCATCAAAATGAAGGCAGGCCATACGCCACCAAGGGCATGCACATGCAGCAAAGCTTGCCAAAATTGATCCCCACTGTAGGCCAAAACAGAAAAGAAGGACATGCAAGCACGCTGGAATGGAGACACCATCAAAGGAATTGCAATTGGAGGAGAAAAAAAGAATATTTGGGAAATTTAGTGTCTCTAAGAAAATGGCCCGGGGTTTTATCATGTGCAGTGCAAAGGACCAAAAGGTGCCAAAACTAAGCTCACAGATGTTGCAAAAGAAGGGTAAATAGTCAAGGAGGAAGACACAACTTAGGGGTCAAGATATGAAGGACATGGCATTAATAATTAAAACAAACCAAAAAAAAAAAAAAAAAAAAAAAATCTTTCCCAAAGTCAAAGCCATCAAAATGCAGGCAGGCCATACGCCACCAAGGGCAGGCACATGCAGCAAAGCTTGCCAAAATTGATCCCCACTGAAGGCCAAAACAGAAAAGAAGGATCTACAAACATGCTGGAAAGGAGTCAACATCAAAGGGATTGCAATTGGAGGAGAAAAAAAGAAAATTTGGGAAATTTAATGACTGTTAGAAAGCGGCCTGAGGTTTTATCAGGTGCAGTGCAAAGGACCAAAGGATGCCAAACCTAAGCTCACAGATGTTGCAAAAGCAGGGGAAAAAGTCAAGGAGACAGACACAACTTAGGGGGCAAGATATGAGGGACATGGCATGAACACTTCAGAAAACAACCAAAAAAAGAAAAAAATCTTTCCCAAAGTCAAAGCCATCAAAATGCAGGCAGGCCATACGCCACCAAGGGCAGGCACATGCAGCAAAGCTTGCCAAAATTGATCCCCACTGAAGGCCAAAACAGAAAAGAAGGACCTACAAACATGGTGGAAAGGAGTCAACATCAAAGGAATTGCAATTGGAGGAGAAAAAAAAAAAATTTGGGAAATTTAGTGACTCTAAGAAAATGGCCTGGGTTTATATCCGGCGCAGTGCAAAGGACGAAAAGATGCGAAAACTAAGCTCACAGATGTTGCAAAAGCAGGGGAAAAAGTCAAGGAGGAAGACAGAACTTAGGGGGCAAGATATGAGGGACATTGCATGAATACTTAAAACAAAAAAAAAAAAATAAGAAAAAATCTTTCCCAAGTCAAAGCCATCAAAATGCAGGCAGGCCATACGCCACCAAGGGCACGCCCATGAAGCAAAGCTCGCCAAAATTGATCCCCACTGAAGGCCAAAGCAGAAAAGAAGGACCTACAAACACGCTGGAAGGGAGTCAACATCAAAGGAATTGCAATTGGAGGAGAAAAGAAGAAAATTTTGGAAATTTAATGACTGTAAGAAAATGGCCTGGGTTTATATCAGGTGCAGTGCAAAGGACCAAAAGATGCAAAAACTAAGCTCACAGATGTTGCAAAAGCAGGGGAAAAAGTCAAGGACGAAGACACAACTTAGGGGGCAAGATATGAGGGACATTGCATGATTACTTAAAATATTAAAAAAAAAAAAAAAAGAAAAAATCTTTCCCAAAGTCAAAGCCATCAAAATGCAGGCAGGCCATACGCCAGCAAGTGCAGGCACATGCAGCAAATCTTGCCAAATCTAATCCCCACTGAAGGCCAAAACAGAAAAGGAGGACCTACAAACACGCAGGTAGGGTGAACACATCAAAGGATTTGCAATTGGAAGAGAAAAAAAGAAAATTTGGAAAATTGAGTGACTCTAAGAAAATGGCCTGGGTTTATATCAGGTGCATTGCAAAGGACCAAAAGGTGCCGATACTAAGCTCACAGATGTTGCAAAAGCAGGGGAAAAAGTCAAGGAGGAAGACACAACTTAGGGGGCAAGATATGAGGGACATGGCATGAATACTTAAAAGAAAAAAAAAAAAAATAGAAAAAATCTTTCCCAAAGTCAAAGCCATCAAAATGCAGGCAGGCCATATGCCAGCAAGGGCAGGCACATGCAGCAAAGCTTGCCAAAATTGATCCCCACTGAAGGCCAAAACAGAAAAGAAGGACCTACAAACACGCTGGAAAGGAGTCAACATCAAAGGATTTGCAATTGGAGGAGAAAAAAAGAAAATTTGGGAAATTTAATGACTCTAAGAAAATGGCCTGGGTTTATATCAGGCGCAGTGCAAAAGACCAAAAGATGCCAAAACTAAGCTCACAGATGTTGCAAAAGCAGGGGAAAAAGTCAAGGAGGAAGACACAACTTAGGGGGCAAGATATGAGGGACATGGCATGAATACTTTAAATAAAAAAAAAAAAAAAAAAAGAAAAAATCTTTCCCAAGATAAAGCCATCAAAATGCAGGCAGGCCATACGCCACCAAGGGCAGGCACATGCAGCAAAGCTTGCCAAAATTGATCCCCACTGAAGGCCAAAACAGAAAAGAAGGACCTACAAACACGCTGGAATGGAGACATCATCAAAGGATTTGCAATTGGAGGAGAAAAAATGAAAATTTGGGAAATTTATTGACTCTTAGAAAGTGGCCTGGGCTTTTATCAGGTGCAGTGCAAAGGACCAAAAGGTGCCG
This sequence comes from Artemisiospiza belli, assembly GCA_021963965.1. Classification (NCBI taxonomy): domain Eukaryota; kingdom Metazoa; phylum Chordata; class Aves; order Passeriformes; family Passerellidae; genus Artemisiospiza; species Artemisiospiza belli. The sequence goes on along the minus strand of JAKDEW010000671.1, from coordinate 67,976 downwards.
AAACTAAGCTCACAGATATTGCAAAAGCAGGGGAAAAAGTCAAGGAGGAAGACACAACTTAGGGGGCAAGATATGAGGGACATGGCATGAACACTTCAGAAAACAACCAAAAAAAGAAAAAATCTTTCCCAAAGTCAAAGCCATCAAAAGGCATGGCCTGCCATCAAGTGCAGGGACATGCACCAAAGATTCCTCTATTGGTCCCCATTGAAATCGCAAGATTCCTTTTCCCTTCCCGAAAGGAATTGAAATTTCCTTTCGGGAAGGGAAAAGGAATCTTGCGAATCCCAAAAGAAAGGCTTACAAACCCTGTGGAAAGGAGATAGGTTCAAATGAAATGCAATAGAAAAAAGCAGAAAATCGGGAATTTTAGTCTCTACAAAAAACAGGCTGTGAGGAAATCAGCTGCATTGCAAAGGACCAAAAGTTGCCAAAACTAAGCTCACAGATGTTGCAAAAGCAGGGGAAAAAGTCAAGGAGGAAGACACAACTTAGGGGGCAAGATATGAGGGACATGGCATGAATACTTAAAACAAAAAAAAATAAAAAAAGAAAAAATCTTTCCCAAAGTCAAAGCCATCAAAATGCAGGCAGGCCATACGCCACTAAGGGCAGGCACATGCAGCAAAGCTTGCCAAAATTGATCCCCACTGAAGGCCAAAACAGAAAAGAAGGATTTGCAAACACACTGGTAAGGAGTCAACATCAAAGGAATTGCAATTGGAGGAGAAAAAAAGGAAATTTTGGAAATTTAGTGACTCTAAGAAAATGGCCTGGGTTTATATCAGGTGCAGTGCAAAGGACCAAAAGATGCAAAAACTAAGCTCACAGATGTTGCAAAAGCAGGGGAAAAAGTCAAGGAGGAAGACACAACTTAGGGGGCAAGATATGCGGAACATGGCATGAATATTTTAAATATTAAAAAAAAAAAAAAAGAAAAAAATCTTTCCCAAAGTCAAAGCCATCAAAATGCAGGCAGGCCATAGGCCAGCAAGTGAAGGCACATGCAGCAAAGCTTGCCAAAATTGATCCCCACTGAAGGCCAAAACAGAAAAGAAGGACCTACAAACACGCTGGAATGGAGACACCATCAAAGGAATTGCAATTGGAGGAGAAAAAAAGAAAATTTGAGAAAATTAATGACTCTTGGAATGTGGCCTGGGGTTTTATCAGGTGCAGTGCAAAGGACCAAAAGGTGCCAAAACTAAGCTCACAGATGTTGCAAAAGAAGGGTAAATACTCAAGGAGGAAGACACAACTTAGGGGTCAAGATATGAAGGACATGGCATTAATAATTAAAACAAACCAAAAAAAAAAAAAAAAAAAAAAATCTTTCCCAAAGTCAAAGCCATCAAAATGCAGGCAGGCCATACGCCACCAAGGGCAGGCACATGCAGCAAAGCTTGCCAAAATTGATCCCCACTGAAGGCCAAAACAGAAAAGAAGGATCTACAAACATGCTGGAAAGGAGTCAACATCAAAGGGATTGCAATTGGAGGAGAAAAAAAGAAAATTTGGGAAATTTAATGACTGTTAGAAAGCGGCCTGAGGTTTTATCAGGTGCAGTGCAAAGGACCAAAGGATGCCAAACCTAAGCTCACAGATGTTGCAAAAGCAGGGGAAAAAGTCAAGGAGACAGACACAACTTAGGGGGCAAGATATGAGGGACATGGCATGAACACTTCAGAAAACAACCAAAAAAAGAAAAAAAATCTTTCCCAAAGTCAAAGCCATCAAAATGCAGGCAGGCCATACGCCACCAAGGGCAGGCACATGCAGCAAAGCTTGCCAAAATTGATCCCCACTGAAGGCCAAAACAGAAAAGAAGGACCTACAAACATGGTGGAAAGGAGTCAACATCAAAGGAATTGCAATTGGAGGAGAAAAAAAAAAATTTTGGAAATTTAGTGACTCTAAGAAAATGGCCTGGGTTTATATCCGGCGCAGTGCAAAGGACGAAAAGATGCGAAAACTAAGCTCACAGATGTTGCAAAAGCAGGGGAAAAAGTCAAGGAGGAAGACAGAACTTAGGGGGCAAGATATGAGGGACATTGCATGAATACTTAAAACAAAAAAAAAAAAATAAGAAAAAATCTTTCCCAAGTCAAAGCCATCAAAATGCAGGCAGGCCATACGCCACCAAGGGCACGCCCATGAAGCAAAGCTCGCCAAAATTGATCCCCACTGAAGGCCAAAACAGAAAAGAAGGACCTACAAACACGCTGGAAGGGAGTCAACATCAAAGGAATTGCAATTGGAGGAGAAAAGAAGAAAATTTTGGAAATTTAATGACTGTAAGAAAATGGCCTGGGTTTATATCAGGTGCAGTGCAAAGGACCAAAAGATGCAAAAACTAAGCTCACAGATGTTGCAAAAGCAGGGGAAAAAGTCAAGGACGAAGACACAACTTAGGGGGCAAGATATGAGGGACATTGCATGATTACTTAAAATATTAAAAAAAAAAAAAAAGAAAAAATCTTTCCCAAAGTCAAAGCCATCAAAATGCAGGCAGGCCATACGCAAGCAAGTGCAGGCACATGCAGCAAATCTTGCCAAATCTAATCCCCACTGAAGGCCAAAACAGAAAAGGAGGACCTACAAACACGCAGGTAGGGTGAACACATCAAAGGATTTGCAATTGGAAGAGAAAAAAAGAAAATTTGGAAAATTGAGTGACTCTAAGAAAATGGCCTGGGTTTATATCAGGTGCATTGCAAAGGACCAAAAGGTGCCGATACTAAGCTCACAGATGTTGCAAAAGCAGGGGAAAAAGTCAAGGAGGAAGACACAACTTAGGGGGCAAGATATGAGGGACATGGCATGAATACTTAAAAGAAAAAAAAAAAAAAATAGAAAAAATCTTTCCCAAAGTCAAAGCCATCAAAATGCAGGCAGGCCATATGCCAGCAAGGGCAGGCACATGCAGCAAAGCTTGCCAAAATTGATCCCCACTGAAGGCCAAAACAGAAAAGAAGGACCTACAAACACGCTGGAAAGGAGTCAACATCAAAGGATTTGCAATTGGAGGAGAAAAAAAGAAAATTTGGGAAATTTAATGACTCTAAGAAAATGGCCTGGGTTTATATCAGGCGCAGTGCAAAAGACCAAAAGATGCCAAAACTAAGCTCACAGATGTTGCAAAAGCAGGGGAAAAAGTCAAGGAGGAAGACACAACTTAGGGGGCAAGATATGAGGGACATGGCATGAATACTTTAAATAAAAAAAAAAAAAAAAAAAGAAAAAATCTTTCCCAAAGTCAAAGCCATCAAAATGCAGGCAGGCCATACGCCACCAAGGGCAGGCACATGCAGCAAAGCTTGCCAAAATTGATCCCCACTGAAGGCCAAAACAGAAAAGAAGGACCTACAAACACGCTGGAATGGAGACATCATCAAAGGATTTGCAATTGGAGGAGAAAAAATGAAAATTTGGGAAATTTATTGACTCTTAGAAAGTGGCCTGGGCTTTTATCAGGTGCAGTGCAAAGGACCAAAAGGTGCCGAAACTAAGCTCACAGATATTGCAAAAGCAGGGGAAAAAGTCAAGGAGGAAGACACAACTTAGGGGGCAAGATATGAGGGACATGGCATGAACACTTCAGAAAACAACCAAAAAAAGAAAAAATCTTTCCCAAAGTCAAAGCCATCAAAAGGCATGGCCTGCCATCAAGTGCAGGGACATGCACCAAAGATTCCTCTATTGGTCCCCATTGAAATCGCAAGATTCCTTTTCCCTTCCCGAAAGGAATTGAAATTTCCTTTCGGGAAGGGAAAAGGAATCTTGCGAATCCCAAAAGAAAGGCTTACAAACCCTGTGGAAAGGAGATAGGTTCAAATGAAATGCAATAGAAAAAAGCAGAAAATCGGGAATTTTAGTCTCTACAAAAAACAGGCTGTGAGGAAATCAGCTGCATTGCAAAGGACCAAAAGTTGCCAAAACTAAGCTCACAGATGTTGCAAAAGCAGGGGAAAAAGTCAAGGAGGAAGACACAACTTAGGGGGCAAGATATGAGGGACATGGCATGAATACTTAAAACAAAAAAAAATAAAAAAAGAAAAAATCTTTCCCAAAGTCAAAGCCGTCAAAATGCAGGCAGGCCATACGCCACTAAGGGCAGGCACATGCAGCAAAGCTTGCCAAAATTGATCCCCACTGAAGGCCAAAACAGAAAAGAAGGATTTGCAAACACACTGGTAAGGAGTCAACATCAAAGGAATTGCAATTGGAGGAGAAAAAAAGGAAATTTTGGAAATTTAGTGACTCTAAGAAAATGGCCTGGGTTTATATCAGGTGCAGTGCAAAGGACCAAAAGATGCAAAAACTAAGCTCACAGATGTTGCAAAAGCAGGGGAAAAAGTCAAGGAGGAAGACACAACTTAGGGGGCAAGATATGCGGAACATGGCATGAATATTTTAAATATTAAAAAAAAAAAAAAAGAAAAAAATCTTTCCCAAAGTCAAAGCCATCAAAATGCAGGCAGGCCATAGGCCAGCAAGTGAAGGCACATGCAGCAAAGCTTGCCAAAATTGATCCCCACTGAAGGCCAAAACAGAAAAGAAGGACCTACAAACACGCTGGAATGGAGACACCATCAAAGGAATTGCAATTGGAGGAGAAAAAAAGAAAATTTGAGAAAATTAATGACTCTTGGAATGTGGCCTGGGGTTTTATCAGGTGCAGTGCAAAGGACCAAAAGGTGCCAAAACTAAGCTCACAGATGTTGCAAAAGCAGGGGAAAAAGTCAAGGACGAAGACACAACTTAGGGGGCAAGATATGAGGGACATTGCATGATTACTTAAAATATTAAAAAAAAAAAAAAAGAAAAAATCTTTCCCAAAGTCAAAGCCATCAAAATGCAGGCAGGCCATACGCCAGCAAGTGCAGGCACATGCAGCAAATCTTGCCAAATCTAATCCCCACTGAAGGCCAAAACAGAAAAGGAGGACCTACAAACACGCAGGTAGGGTGAACACATCAAAGGATTTGCAATTGGAAGAGAAAAAAAGAAAATTTGGAAAATTGAGTGACTCTAAGAAAATGGCCTGGGTTTATATCAGGTGCATTGCAAAGGACCAAAAGGTGCCGATACTAAGCTCACAGATGTTGCAAAAGCAGGGGAAAAAGTCAAGGAGGAAGACACAACTTAGGGGGCAAGATATGAGGGACATGGCATGAATACTTAAAAGAAAAAAAAAAAAAATAGAAAAAATCTTTCCCAAAGTCAAAGCCATCAAAATGCAGGCAGGCCATATGCCAGCAAGGGCAGGCACATGCAGCAAAGCTTGCCAAAATTGATCCCCACTGAAGGCCAAAACAGAAAAGAAGGACCTACAAACACGCTGGAAAGGAGTCAACATCAAAGGATTTGCAATTGGAGGAGAAAAAAAGAAAATTTGGGAAATTTAATGACTCTAAGAAAATGGCCTGGGTTTATATCAGGCGCAGTGCAAAAGACCAAAAGATGCCAAAACTAAGCTCACAGATGTTGCAAAAGCAGGGGAAAAAGTCAAGGAGGAAGACACAACTTAGGGGGCAAGATATGAGGGACATGGCATGAATACTTTAAATAAAAAAAAAAAAAAAAAAGAAAAAATCTTTCCCAAAGTCAAAGCCATCAAAATGCAGGCAGGCCATACGCCACCAAGGGCAGGCACATGCAGCAAAGCTTGCCAAAATTGATCCCCACTGAAGGCCAAAACAGAAAAGAAGGACCTACAAACACGCTGGAATGGAGACATCATCAAAGGATTTGCAATTGGAGGAGAAAAAATGAAAATTTGGGAAATTTATTGACTCTTAGAAAGTGGCCTGGGCTTTTATCAGGTGCAGTGCAAAGGACCAAAAGGTGCCGAAACTAAGCTCACAGATATTGCAAAAGCAGGGGAAAAAGTCAAGGAGGAAGACACAACTTAGGGGGCAAGATATGAGGGACATGGCATGAACACTTCAGAAAACAACCAAAAAAAGAAAAAATCTTTCCCAAAGTCAAAGCCATCAAAAGGCATGGCCTGCCATCAAGTGCAGGGACATGCACCAAAGATTCCTCTATTGGTCCCCATTGAAATCGCAAGATTCCTTTTCCCTTCCCGAAAGGAATTGAAATTTCCTTTCGGGAAGGGAAAAGGAATCTTGCGAATCCCAAAAGAAAGGCTTACAAACCCTGTGGAAAGGAGATAGGTTCAAATGAAATGCAATAGAAAAAAGCAGAAAATCGGGAATTTTAGTCTCTAAAAAAACAGGCTGTGAGGAAATCAGCTGCATTGCAAAGGACCAAAAGTTGCCAAAACTAAGCTCACAGATGTTGCAAAAGCAGGGGAAAAAGTCAAGGAGGAAGACACAACTTAGGGGGCAAGATATGAGGGACATGGCATGAATACTTAAAACAAAAAAAAATAAAAAAAGAAAAAATCTTTCCCAAAGTCAAAGCCATCAAAATGCAGGCAGGCCATACGCCACTAAGGGCAGGCACATGCAGCAAAGCTTGCCAAAATTGATCCCCACTGAAGGCCAAAACAGAAAAGAAGGATTTGCAAACACACTGGTAAGGAGTCAACATCAAAGGAATTGCAATTGGAGGAGAAAAAAAGGAAATTTTGGAAATTTAGTGACTCTAAGAAAATGGCCTGGGTTTATATCAGGTGCAGTGCAAAGGACCAAAAGATGCAAAAACTAAGCTCACAGATGTTGCAAAAGCAGGGGAAAAAGTCAAGGAGGAAGACACAACTTAGGGGGCAAGATATGCGGAACATGGCATGAATATTTTAAATATTAAAAAAAAAAAAAAAGAAAAAAATCTTTCCCAAAGTCAAAGCCATCAAAATGCAGGCAGGCCATAGGCCAGCAAGTGAAGGCACATGCAGCAAAGCTTGCCAAAATTGATCCCCACTGAAGGCCAAAACAGAAAAGAAGGACCTACAAACACGCTGGAATGGAGACACCATCAAAGGAATTGCAATTGGAGGAGAAAAAAAGAAAATTTGAGAAAATTAATGACTCTTGGAATGTGGCCGGGGGTTTTATCAGGTGCAGTGCAAAGGACCAAAAGATGCCAAAACTAAGCTCACAGATGTTGCAAAAGCAGGGGAAAAAGTCAAGGAGGAAGACACAACTTAGGGGGCAAGATATGAGGGACATGGCATGAATACTTAAAACAAAAAAAAAAAGAAAAAAAGAAAAAATCTTTCCCAAAGGTAAAGCCATCAAAATGCAGGCAGGCTATACGCCACCAAGGGCAGGCACATGCAGCAAAGCTTGCCAAAATTGATCCCCACTGAAGGCCAAAACAGAAAAGAAGGACTTGCAAACACGCTGGAATGGAGACAACATCAAAGGAATTGCAATTGGAGGAGAAAAAAAGAATATTTGGGAAATTTAGTGACTCTAAAAAATGGCCCGGGGTTTTATCATGTGCAGTGCAAAGGACCAAAAGGTGCCAAAACTAAGCTCACAGATGTTGCAAAAGAAGGGGAAAAAGTCAAGGAGGAAGACACAACTTAGGGGGCAAGATATGAGGGACATGGCATGAATACTTAAAAGAAAAAAAGAAAAAAAAGAAAAAATCTTTCCCAAAGTCAAAGCCATCAAAATGCAGGCAGGCCATATGCCAGCAAGGGCAGGCACATGCAGCAAAGCTTGCCAAAATTGATCCCCACTGAAGGCCAAAACAGAAAAGAAGGACCTACAAACACGCTGGAAAGGAGTCAACATCAAAGGAATTGCAATTGGAGGAGAAAAAAAGAAAATTTGGGAAATTTAATGACTCTTAGAAAGTGGCCTGGGATTTTATCAGGTGCAGTGCAAAGGACCAAAAGATGCCAAAACTAAGCTCACAGATGTTGCAAAAGCAGGGGAAAAAGTCAAGGAGGAAGACAGAACTTAGGGGGCAAGATATGAGGGACATGGCATGAACACTTCAGAAAACAACCAAAAAAAGAAAATAATCTTTCCCAAAATCAAAGCCATCAAAGGCATGGCCTGCCTCAAGTGCAGGGACATGCACCAAAGATTCCTCTCTTGGTCCCCATTGAAATCGCAAGATTCCTTTTCCCTTCCCGAAAGAAATTTTTATTTCCTTTCGGGAAGAGAAAAGGAATCTTGCGAATCCCAAAAGAAAGGCTTACAAACACTCTGGAAAGGAGATAGGTTCAAATGAAATGCAATTGAAAAAAGCAGAAAATCGGGAATTTTAGTCTATTCAAAAAATAGGCTGTGAGGAAATCAGCTGCATTGCAAAGCACCAAAAGGTGGCAAACCTAAGCTCACAGATGTTACAAAAGCAGGGGAAAAAGTCAAGGAGGAAGACACAACTTAGGGGGCAAGATATGAGGGACATGGCACGAATACTTAAAAAAATAATAAAAAAAAAAAGAAAAAATCTTTCCCAAAGTCAAAGCCATCAAAATGCAGGCAGGCCATACGCCACCAAGGGCAGGCACTTGTAGCAAAGCTTGCCAAAATTGATCCCCACTGAAGGCCAAAACTGAAAAGAAGGACCTACAAACACGCCGGAAAGGAGTCAACATCAAAGGATTTGCAATTGCAGGAGAAAAGAAGAAAATTTTGGAAATTTAGTGACTCTAAGAAAATGGCCTGGGTTTATATCAGGTGCAGTGCAAAGGACAAAAAGATGCAAAAACTAAGCTCACAGATGTTGCAAAAGCAGGGGAAAAAGTCAAGGAGGAAGACACAACTTAGGGGGCAAGATATGAGGAACATGGCATGAATATTTTAAATATTAAAAAAAAAAAAAAAGAAAAAATCTTTCCCAAAGTCAAAGCCATCAAAATGCAGGCAGGCCATACGCCAGCAAGTGCAGGCACATGCAGCAAATCTTGCCAAAATTGATCCCCACTGAAGGCCAAAACAGAAAAGAAGGACCTACAAACACGCTGGAATGGAGACATCATCAGAGGATTTGCAATTGGAAGAGAAAAAAAGAAAATTTGGGAAATTTAGTGACTCTAAGAAAATGGCCTGGGTTTATATCAGGTGCATTGCAAAGGACCAAAAGGTGCCGAAACTAAGCTCACAGATATTGCAAAAGCAGGGGAAAAAGTCAAGGAGGAAGACACAACTTAGGGGGCAAGATATGAAGGACATGGCATTAATATTTAAAACAAACCAAAAAAAAAAAAAAAAGAAAAAATCTTTCCCAAAGTCAAAGCCATCAAAATGCAGGCAGGCCATACGCCACCAAGGGCAGGCACATGCAGCAAAGCTTGCCAAAATTGATCCCCACTGAAGGCCAAAACAGAAAAGAAGGATCTACAAACATGCTGGAAAGGAGTCAACATCAAAGGAATTGCAATTGGAGGAGAAAAAAACAAAACTTGGGAAATTTAATGACTGTTAGAAAGCGGCCTGAGGTTTTATCAGGTGCAGTGCAAAGGACCAAAGGATGCCAAACCTAAGCTCACAGATGTTGCAAAAGCAGGGGAAAAAGTCAAGGAGAAAGACACAACTTAGGGGGCAAGATATGAGGGACATGGCATGAACACTTCAGAAAACAACCAAAAAAAGAAAAAAAACTTTCCCAAAGTCAAAGCCATCAAAAGGCATGGCCTGCCATGAAGTGCAGGGACATGCACCAAAGATTCCTCTATTGGTCCCCATTGAAATCGCAAGATTCCTTTTCCCTTCCCGAAAGGAAATTAAATTTCCTTTCGGGAAGGGAAAAGGAATCTTGCGAATCCCAAAAGAAAGGCTTACAAACACTCTGGAAAGGAGATAGGATCAAATGAAATGCAATTGAAAAAAGCAGAAAATCTGGAATTTTAGTCTCTTCAAAAAATAGGCTGTGAGGAAATCAGCTGCATTGCAAAGGACCAAAAGGTGGAAAAACTAAGCTCACAGATGTTGCAAAAGCAGGGGAAAAAGTCAAGGAGGAAGACACAACTTAGGGGGCAAGATATGAGGGACATGTCATGAATACTTAAAATAATAAAAAAAAAAAAAAAATGAAAAAATCTTTCCCAAAGTCAAAGCCATCAAAATGCAGGCAGGCCATACGCCACCAAGGGCAGGCCCATGCAGCAAAGCTCGCCAAAACTGATCCCCAGTGAAGGCTAAAACAGAAAGGAGGACCTACAAACATGGTGGAAAGGAGTCAACATCAAAGGAATTGCAATTGGAGGAGAAAAAAAAAAATTTGGGAAATTTAGTGACTCTAAGAAAATGGCCTGGGTTTATATCCGGCGCAGTGCAAAGGACGAAAAGATGCGAAAACTAAGCTCACAGATGTTGCAAAAGCAGGGGAAAAAGTCAAGGAGGAAGACAGAACTTAGGGGGCAAGATATGAGGGACATGGCATGAATACTTAAAACAAAAAAAAAAAATAAGAAAAAATCTTTCCCAAGTCAAAGCCATCAAAATGCAGGCAGGCCATACGCCACCAAGGGCACGCCCATGAAGCAAAGCTCGCCAAAATTGATCCCCACTGAAGGCCAAAACAGAAAAGAAGGACCTACAAACACGCTGGAAGGGAGTCAACATCAAAGGATTTGCAATTGGAGGAGAAAAGAAGAAAATTTTGGAAATTTAATGACTGTAAGAAAATGGCCTGGGTTTATATCAGGTGCAGTGCAAAGGACCAAAAGATGCAAAAACTAAGCTCACAGATGTTGCAAAAGCAGGGGAAAAAGTCAAGGACGAAGACACAACTTAGGGGGCAAGATATGAGGGACATTGCATGATTACTTAAAATATTAAAAAAAAAAAAAAAGAAAAAATCTTTCCCAAAGTCAAAGCCATCAAAATGCAGGCAGGCCATACGCCAGCAAGTGCAGGCACATGCAGCAAATCTTGCCAAATCTAATCCCCACTGAAGGCCAAAACAGAAAAGGAGGACCTACAAACACGCAGGTAGGGTGAACACATCAAAGGATTTGCAATTGGAAGAGAAAAAAAGAAAATTTGGAAAATTGAGTGACTCTAAGAAAATGGCCTGGGTTTATATCAGGTGCATTGCAAAGGACCAAAAGGTGCCGATACTAAGCTCACAGATGTTGCAAAAGCAGGGGAAAAAGTCAAGGAGGAAGACACAACTTAGGGGGCAAGATATGAGGGACATGGCATGAATACTTAAAAGAAAAAAAAAAAAAATAGAAAAAATCTTTCCCAAAGTCAAAGCCATCAAAATGCAGGCAGGCCATATGCCAGCAAGGGCAGGCACATGCAGCAAAGCTTGCCAAAATTGATCCCCACTGAAGGCCAAAACAGAAAAGAAGGACCTACAAACACGCTGGAAAGGAGTCAACATCAAAGGATTTGCAATTGGAGGAGAAAAAAAGAAAATTTGGGAAATTTAATGACTCTAAGAAAATGGCCTGGGTTTATATCAGGCGCAGTGCAAAAGACCAAAAGATGCCAAAACTAAGCTCACAGATGTTGCAAAAGCAGGGGAAAAAGTCAAGGAGGAAGACACAACTTAGGGGGCAAGATATGAGGGACATGGCATGAATACTTTAAATAAAAAAAAAAAAAAAAAAGAAAAAATCTTTCCCAAAGTCAAAGCCATCAAAATGCAGGCAGGCCATACGCCACCAAGGGCAGGCACATGCAGCAAAGCTTGCCAAAATTGATCCCCACTGAAGGCCAAAACAGAAAAGAAGGACCTACAAACACGCTGGAATGGAGACATCATCAAAGGATTTGCAATTGGAGGAGAAAAAATGAAAATTTGGGAAATTTATTGACTCTTAGAAAGTGGCCTGGGCTTTTATCAGGTGCAGTGCAAAGGACCAAAAGGTGCCGAAACTAAGCTCACAGATATTGCAAAAGCAGGGGAAAAAGTCAAGGAGGAAGACACAACTTAGGGGGCAAGATATGAGGGACATGGCATGAACACTTCAGAAAACAACCAAAAAAAGAAAAAATCTTTCCCAAAGTCAAAGCCATCAAAAGGCATGGCCTGCCATCAAGTGCAGGGACATGCACCAAAGATTCCTCTATTGGTCCCCATTGAAATCGCAAGATTCCTTTTCCCTTCCCGAAAGGAATTGAAATTTCCTTTCGGGAAGGGAAAAGGAATCTTGCGAATCCCAAAAGAAAGGCTTACAAACCCTGTGGAAAGGAGATAGGTTCAAATGAAATGCAATAGAAAAAAGCAGAAAATCGGGAATTTTAGTCTCTAAAAAAACAGGCTGTGAGGAAATCAGCTGCATTGCAAAGGACCAAAAGTTGCCAAAACTAAGCTCACAGATGTTGCAAAAGCAGGGGAAAAAGTCAAGGAGGAAGACACAACTTAGGGGGCAAGATATGAGGGACATGGCATGAATACTTAAAACAAAAAAAAATAAAAAAAGAAAAAATCTTTCCCAAAGTCAAAGCCATCAAAATGCAGGCAGGCCATACGCCACTAAGGGCAGGCACATGCAGCAAAGCTTGCCAAAATTGATCCCCACTGAAGGCCAAAACAGAAAAGAAGGATTTGCAAACACACTGGTAAGGAGTCAACATCAAAGGAATTGCAATTGGAGGAGAAAAAAAGGAAATTTTGGAAATTTAGTGACTCTAAGAAAATGGCCTGGGTTTATATCAGGTGCAGTGCAAAGGACCAAAAGATGCAAAAACTAAGCTCACAGATGTTGCAAAAGCAGGGGAAAAAGTCAAGGAGGAAGACACAACTTAGGGGGCAAGATATGCGGAACATGGCATGAATATTTTAAATATTAAAAAAAAAAAAAAAGAAAAAAATCTTTCCCAAAGTCAAAGCCATCAAAATGCAGGCAGGCCATAGGCCAGCAAGTGAAGGCACATGCAGCAAAGCTTGCCAAAATTGATCCCCACTGAAGGCCAAAACAGAAAAGAAGGACCTACAAACACGCTGGAATGGAGACACCATCAAAGGAATTGCAATTGGAGGAGAAAAAAAGAAAATTTGAGAAAATTAATGACTCTTGGAATGTGGCCGGGGGTTTTATCAGGTGCAGTGCAAAGGACCAAAAGATGCCAAAACTAAGCTCACAGATGTTGCAAAAGCAGGGGAAAAAGTCAAGGAGGAAGACACAACTTAGGGGGCAAGATATGAGGGACATGGCATGAATACTTAAAACAAAAAAAAAAAGAAAAAAAGAAAAAATCTTTCCCAAAGGTAAAGCCATCAAAATGCAGGCAGGCTATACGCCACCAAGGGCAGGCACATGCAGCAAAGCTTGCCAAAATTGATCCCCACTGAAGGCCAAAACAGAAAAGAAGGACTTGCAAACACGCTGGAATGGAGACAACATCAAAGGAATTGCAATTGGAGGAGAAAAAAAGAATATTTGGGAAATTTAGTGACTCTAAAAAATGGCCCGGGGTTTTATCATGTGCAGTGCAAAGGACCAAAAGGTGCCAAAACTAAGCTCACAGATGTTGCAAAAGAAGGGGAAAAAGTCAAGGAGGAAGACACAACTTAGGGGGCAAGATATGAGGGACATGGCATGAATACTTAATAGAAAAAAAGAAAAAAAAGAAAAAATCTTTCCCAAAGTCAAAGCCATCAAAATGCAGGCAGGCCATATGCCAGCAAGGGCAGGCACATGCAGCAAAGCTTGCCAAAATTGATCCCCACTGAAGGCCAAAACAGAAAAGAAGGACCTACAAACACGCTGGAAAGGAGTCAACATCAAAGGAATTGCAATTGGAGGAGAAAAAAAGAAAATTTGGGAAATTTAATGACTCTTAGAAAGTGGCCTGGGATTTTATCAGGTGCAGTGCAAAGGACCAAAAGATGCCAAAACTAAGCTCACAGATGTTGCAAAAGCAGGGGAAAAAGTCAAGGAGGAAGACAGAACTTAGGGGGCAAGATATGAGGGACATGGCATGAACACTTCAGAAAACAACCAAAAAAAGAAAATAATCTTTCCCAAAATCAAAGCCATCAAAGGCATGGCCTGCCTCAAGTGCAGGGACATGCACCAAAGATTCCTCTCTTGGTCCCCATTGAAATCGCAAGATTCCTTTTCCCTTCCCGAAAGAAATTTTTATTTCCTTTCGGGAAGAGAAAAGGAATCTTGCGAATCCCAAAAGAAAGGCTTACAAACACTCTGGAAAGGAGATAGGTTCAAATGAAATGCAATTGAAAAAAGCAGAAAATCGGGAATTTTAGTCTATTCAAAAAATAGGCTGTGAGGAAATCAGCTGCATTGCAAAGCACCAAAAGGTGGCAAACCTAAGCTCACAGATGTTACAAAAGCAGGGGAAAAAGTCAAGGAGGAAGACACAACTTAGGGGGCAAGATATGAGGGACATGGCACGAATACTTAAAAAAATAATAAAAAAAAAAAGAAAAAATCTTTCCCAAAGTCAAAGCCATCAAAATGCAGGCAGGCCATACGCCACCAAGGGCAGGCACTTGTAGCAAAGCTTGCCAAAATTGATCCCCACTGAAGGCCAAAACTGAAAAGAAGGACCTACAAACACGCCGGAAAGGAGTCAACATCAAAGGATTTGCAATTGGAGGAGAAAAGAAGAAAATTTTGGAAATTTAGTGACTCTAAGAAAATGGCCTGGGTTTATATCAGGTGCAGTGCAAAGGACAAAAAGATGCAAAAACTAAGCTCACAGATGTTGCAAAAGCAGGGGAAAAAGTCAAGGAGGAAGACACAACTTAGGGGGCAAGATATGAGGAACATGGCATGAATATTTTAAATATGAAAAAAAAAAAAAAGAAAATATCTTTCCCAAAGTCAAAGCCATCAAAATGCAGGCAGGCCATACGCCAGCAAGTGCAGGCACATGCAGCAAATCTTGCCAAAATTGATCCCCACTGAAGGCCAAAACAGAAAAGAAGGACCTACAAACACGCGGGAATGGAGAAAACATCAAAGGATTTGCAATTGGAAGAGAAAAAAAGAAAATTTGGGAAATTTAGTGACTCTAAGAAAATGGCCTGGGTTTATATCAGGTGCATTGCAAAGGACCAAAAGGTGCCGAAACTAAGCTCACAGATATTGCAAAAGCAGGGGAAAAAGTCAAGGAGGAAGACACAACTTAGGGGGCAAGATATGAAGGACATGGCATTAATATATAAAACAAACCAAAAAAAAAAAAAAAAGAAAAAATCTTTCCCAAAGTCAAAGCCATCAAAATGCAGGCAGGCCATACGCCACCAAGGGCAGGCACATGCAGCAAAGCTTGCCAAAATTGATCCCCACTGAAGGCCAAAACAGAAAAGAAGGATCTACAAACATGCTGGAAAGGAGTCAACATCAAAGGAATTGCAATTGGAGGAGAAAAAAACAAAACTTGGGAAATTTAATGACTGTTAGAAAGCGGCCTGAGGTTTTATCAGGTGCAGTGCAAAGGACCAAAGGATGCCAAACCTAAGCTCACAGATGTTGCAAAAGCAGGGGAAAAAGTCAAGGAGAAAGACACAACTTAGGGGGCAAGATATGAGGGACATGGCATGAACACTTCAGAAAACAACCAAAAAAAGAAAAAAAACTTTCCCAAAGTCAAAGCCATCAAAAGGCATGGCCTGCCATGAAGTGCAGGGACATGCACCAAAGATTCCTCTATTGGTCCCCATTGAAATCGCAAGATTCCTTTTCCCTTCCCGAAAGGAAATTAAATTTCCTTTCGGGAAGGGAAAAGGAATCTTGCGAATCCCAAAAGAAAGGCTTACAAACACTCTGGAAAGGAGATAGGATCAAATGAAATGCAATTGAAAAAAGCAGAAAATCTGGAATTTTAGTCTCTTCAAAAAATAGGCTGTGAGGAAATCAGCTGCATTGCAAAGGACCAAAAGGTGGAAAAACTAAGCTCACAGATGTTGCAAAAGCAGGGGAAAAAGTCAAGGAGGAAGACACAACTTAGTAGGCAAGATATGAGGGACATGTCATGAATACTTAAAATAATAAAAAAAAAAAAAAAATGAAAAAATCTTTCCCAAAGTCAAAGCCATCAAAATGCAGGCAGGCCATACGCCACCAAGGGCAGGCCCATGCAGCAAAGCTCGCCAAAACTGATCCCCAGTGAAGGCTAAAACAGAAAGGAGGACCTACAAACATGGTGGAAAGGAGTCAACATCAAAGGAATTGCAATTGGAGGAGAAAAAAAAAAAATTGGGATATTTAGTGACTCTAAGAAAATGGCCTGGGTTTATATCCGGCGCAGTGCAAAGGACCAAAAGGTGCCAAAACTAAGCTCACAGATGTTGCAAAAGCAGGGGAAAAAGTCAAGGAGGAAGACAGAACTTAGGGGGCAAGATATGAGGGACATGGCATGAATACTTAAAACAAAAAAAAAAAAAAAAAGAAAAAATCTTTCCCAAGTCAAAGCCATCAAAATGCAGGCAGGCCATACGCCACCAAGGGCACGCCCATGAAGCAAAACTCGCCAAAATTGATCCCCACTGAAGGCCAAAACAGAAAAGAAGGACCTACCAACACGCTGGAATGGAGTCAACATCAAAGGAATTGCAATTGGAGGAGAAAAGAAGAAAATTTTGGAAATTTAGTGACTGTAAGAAAATGGCCTGGGTTTATATCAGGTGCAGTGCAAAGGACCAAAAGATGCAAAAACTAAGCTCACAGATGTTGCAAAAGCAGGGGAAAAAGTCAAGGAGGAAGACACAACTTAGGGGGCAAGATATGAGGGACATTGCATGATTACTTAAATATTAAAAAAAAAAAAAAGAAAAAATCTTTCCCAAAGTCAAAGCCATCAAAATGCAGGCAGGCCATACGCCAGCAAGTGCAGGCACATGCAGCAAATCTTGCCAAATCTGATCCCCACTGAAGGCCAAAACAGAAAAGGAGGACCTACAAACACGCAGGTAGGGAGAACACATCAAAGGATTTGCAATTGGAAGAGAAAAAAAGAAAATTTGGAAAATTGAGTGACTCTAAGAAAATGGCCTGGGTTTATATCAGGTGCATTGCAAAGGACCAAAAGGTGCCGATACTAAGCTCACAGATGTTGCAAAAGCAGGGGAAAAAGTCAAGGAGGAAGACACAACTTAGGGGGCAAGATATGAGGGACATGGCATGAATACTTAAAAGAAAAAAAGAAAAAAAAGAAAAAATCTTTCCCAAAGTCAAAGCCATCAAAATGCAGGCAGGCCATACGCCACCAAGGGCAGGCACATGCAGCAAAGCTTGCCAAAATTGATCCCCACTGAAGGCCAAAACAGAAAAGAAGGACCTACAAACACGCTGGAAAGGAGTCAACATCAAAGGATTTGCAATTGGAGGAGAAAAAAAGAAAATTTGGGAAATTTAATGACTCTAAGAAAATTGCCTGGGTTTATATCAGGCGCAGTGCAAAAGACAAAAAGAAGCCAAAACTAAGCTCACAGATGTTGCAAAAGCAGGGGAAATAGTCAAGGAGGAAGACACAACTTAGGGGGCAAGATATGAGGGACATGGCATGAATACTTTAAATAAAAAAAAAAAAAAAAAGAAAAAATCTTTCCCAAAGTCAAAGCCATCAAAATGCAGGCCGGCCATATGCCACCAAGGGCAGGCACATGCAGCAAAGCTTGCCAAAATTGATCCCCACTGAAGGCCAAAACAGAAAAGAAGGACCTACAAACACGCTGGAATGGAGACATCATCAAAGGAATTGCAATTGGAGGAGAAAAAATGAAAATTTTGGAAATTTAGTGACTCTTAGAAAGTGGCCTGGGGTTTTATCAGGTGCAGTGCAAAGGACCAAAAGGTGCCGAAACTAAGCTCACAGATATTGCAAATGCAGGGGAAAAAGTCAAGGAGGAAGACACAACTTAGGGGGCAAGATATGAGGGACATGGCATGATCACTTCAGAAAACAACCAAAAAAAGAAAAAAATCTTTCCCAAAGTCAAAGCCATCAAAAGGCATGGCCTGCCATCAAGTGCAGGGACATGCACCAAAGATTCCTCTCTTGGTCCCCATTGAAATCGCAAGATTCCTTTTCCCTTCCCAAAAGGAATTGAAATTTCCTTTCGGGAAAGGAAAAGGAATCTTGCGAATCCCAAAAGAAAGGCTTACAAACCCTGTGGAAAGGAGATAGGTTCAAATGAAATGCAATAGAAAAAAGCAGAAAATCGGGAATTTTAGTCTCTACAAAAAATAGGCTGTGAGGAAATCAGCTGCATTGCAAAGGACCAAAAGTTGCCAAAACTAAGCTCACTGATGTTGCAAAAGCAGGGGAAAAAGTCAAGGAGGAAGACACAACTTAGGGGGCAAGATATGAGGGACATGGCATGAATACTTAAAAAAATAAAAAAATAAAAAGAAAAAATCTTTCCCAAAGTCATAGCCATCAAAATGCAGGCAGGCCATACGCCACCAAGGGCAGGCACATGCAGCAAAGCTTGCCAAAATTGATCCCCACTGAAGGCCAAAACAGAAAAGAAGGACTTGCAAACACACTGGAATGGAGTCAACATCAAAGGAATTGCAATTGGAAGAGAAAAAAAGAAAATTTTGGAAATTTAGTGACTGTAAGAAAAGGGCCTGGGTTTATATCAGGCGCAGTGCAAAGGACCAAAAGATGCCAAAACTAAGCTCACAGATGTTGCAAAAGCAGGGGAAAAAGTCAAGGAGGAAGACACAACTTAGGGGGCAAGATATGAGGGACATGGCATGAATATTTTAAATATTAAAAAAAAAAAAAAAGAAAAAATCTTTCCCAAAGTCAAAGCCATCAAAATGCAGGCAGGCCATAGGCCAGCAAGTGCAGGCACATGCAGCAAAGCTTGCCAAAATTGATCCCCACTGAAGGCCAAAACAGAAAAGAAGGACCTAAAAACACGCTGGAATGGAGACACCATCAAAGGAATTGCAATTGGAGGAGAAAAAAAGAAAATTTGGGAAAATTAATGACTCTTGGAATGTGGCCTGGGGTTTTATCAGGTGCAGTGCAAAGGACCAAAAGATGCAAAAACTAAGCTCACAGATGTTGCAAATGCAGGGGAAAAAGTCAAGGAGGAAGACAGAACTTAGGGGGCAAGATATGAGGGACATGGCATGAACACTTCAGAAAACAACCAAAAAAAGAAAAAAATCTTTCCCAAAATCAAAGCCATCAAAGGCATGGCCTGCCATCAAGTGCAGGGACATGCACCAAAGATTCCTCTCTTGGTCCCCATTGAAATCGCAAGATTCCTTTTCCCTTCCCGAAAGGAATTGTTATTTCCTTTCGGGAAGAGAAAAGGAATCTTGCGAATCCCAAAAGAAAGGCTTACAAACACTCTGGAAAGGAGATAGGTTCAAATGAAATGCAATTGAAAAAAGCAGAAAATCGGGAATTTTAGTCTCTTCAAAAAATAGGCTGTGAGGAAATCAGCTGCATTGCAAAGGACCAAAAGGTGCCAAAACTAAGCTCACAGATGTTACAAAAGCAGGGGAAAAAGTCAAGGAGGAAGACACAGCTTAGGGGGCAAGATATGAGGGACATGGCATGAACACTTCAGAAAACAACCAAAAAAAGAAAAAAATCTTCCCCAAAGTCAAAGCCATCAAAAGGCATGGCCTGCCATCAAGTGCAGGGATATGCACCAAAGATTCCTCAATTAGCCCCTTTGAAATCGCAAGATTCCTTTTCCCTTCCCGAAAGGAATTGAAATTTCCTTTCGGGAAGGGAAAAGGAATCTTGCGAATCCCAAAAGTAAGGCTTACAAACACTCTGGAAAGGAGATAGGTTCAAATGAAATGCAATTGAAAAAAGCAGAAAATCGGGAATTTTAGTCTCTACAAAAAATAGGCTGTGAGGAAATCAGCTGCATTGCAAAGGACCAAAAGGTGGCAAAACTAAGCTCACAGATGTTGCAAAAGCAGGGGAAAAAGTCAAGGAGGAAGACACAACTTAGGGGGCAAGATATGAGGGACATGGCATGAATACTTAAAACAAAAGAAAAATAAAAAAAGAAAAAATCTTTCCCAAGTCAAAGCCATCAAAATGCAGGCAGGCCATATGCCAGCAAGGGCAGGCACATGCAGCAAAGCTTGCCAAAATTGATCCCCACTGAAGGCCAAAACAGAAAAGAAGGACTTGCAAAAAACACTGGAATGGAGTCAACATCAAAGGAATTGCAATTGGAGGAGAAAAAAAAGAAAATTTGGGAAATTTAGTGACTGTAAGAAAAGGGCCTGGGTTTATATCAGGCGCAGTGCAAAGGACCAAAAGATGCCAAAACTAAGCTCACAGATGTTGCAAAAGCAGGGGAAAAAGTCAAGGAGGAAGACACAAGTTAGGGGGCAAGATATGAGGGACATGGCATGAATACTTAAAACAAACAAAAAAAAAAATAGAAAAAATCTTTCCCAAAGTCAAAGCCATCAAAATGCAGGCAGGCCATACGCCAGCAAGGGCAGGCACATGCAGCAAAGCTTGCCAAAATTGATCCCCACTGAAGGCCAAAACAGAAAAGAAGGACCTACAAACACGCTGGAAAGGAGTCAACATCAAAGGAATTGCAATTGGAGGAGAAAAAAAGAAAATTTGGGAAATTTAGTGACTCTTAGAAAATGGCCTGTGTTTATATCAGGTGCAGTGCAAAGGACCAAAAGATGCCAAAACTAAGCACACAGATGTTGCAAAAGAAGGGGAAAATTCAAGGAGGAAGACACAACTTAGGGGGCAAGATATGAGGGACATGGCACGAATACCTAAAAAAATAAAAAAAAAAAAGCAAAAATATTTCCCATAGTCAAAGCCATCAAAATGCAGGCAGGCCATGCGCCAGAAAGGGCAGGCACATGCAGCAAAGCTTGCCAAAATTGATCCCCACTGAAGGCAAAAACAGAAAAGAAGGACCTACAAACACGCTGGAAAGGAGTCAACATCAAAGGAATTGCAACTGGAGGAGAAAAAAAAAAATTTGGGAAATTTATTGACTCTAAGAAAATGGCCTTCCAGTATATCATGTGCAGTGCAAAGGACCAAAGATGCCAAAACTAAGCTCAGAGATGTTGCAAAAGCAGGGGAAAAAGTCAAGGAGGAAGACACAACTTAGGGGGCAAGATATGAGGGACATGGCATGAACACTTCAGAAAACAACCAAAAAAAGAAAAAATCTTTCCCAAAGTCAAAGCCATCAAAAGGCATTGCCTGCCATCAAGTGCAGGGACATGCACCAAAGATTCCTCTATTGGTCCCCATTGAAATCGCAAGATTCCTTTTCCCTTCCTGAAAGGAAATGAAATTTCCTTTCGGGAAGGGAAAAGGAATCTTGCGAATCCCAAAAGAAAGGCTTACAAACACTCTGGAAAGGAGATAGGTTCAAATGAAATGCAATTGAAAAAAGCAGAAAATCGGGAATTTTAGTCTCTTCAAAAAATAGGCTGTGAGGAAATCAGCTGCATTGCAAAGGACCAAAAGGTGCCAAAACTAAGCTCACAGATGTTGCAAAAGCAGGGGAAAAAGTCAAGGAGGAAGACACAACTTAGGGGGCAAGATATGAGGGACATGGCACGAATACTTAAAATATTAAAAAAAAAAAAGGGAAAAAATCTTTCCCAAAGTCAAAGCCATCAAAATGCAGGCAGGCCATACGCCACCAAGGGCAGGCACATGCAGCAAAGCTTGCCAAAATTGATCCCCACTGAAGGCCAAAACAGAAAAGAAGGACCTACAAACACGCTGGAAAGGAGTCAACATCAAAGGAATTGCAATTGGAGGAGAAAAAAAGAAAATTGGGAAATTTAGTGACTCTAAGAAAATGGCCTGCCAGTATATCATGTGCAGTGCAAAGGACCAAAGATGCCAAAACTAAGCTCAGAAATGTTGCAAAAGCAGGCGAAAAAGTCAAGGAGGAAGACAGATCTTAGGGGGCAAGATATGAGGGACATGGCATGAACACTTCAGAAAACAACCAAAAAAAGAAAAAAATCTTTCCCAAAGTCAAAGCCATCAAAAGGCATGGCCTGCCATCAAGTGCAGGGACATGCACCAAAGATTCCTCTATTGGTCCCCATTGAAATCGCAAGATTCCTTTTCCCTTCCCGAAAGGAAATGAAATTTCCTTTCGGGAAGGGAAAAGGAATCTTGCGAATCCCAAAAGAAAGGCTCACAAACACTCTGGAAAGGAGATAGGTTCAAATGAAATGCAATTGAAAAAAGCAGAAAATCGGGAATTTTAGTCTTTTCAAAAAATAGGCTGAGAGGAAATCAGCTGCATTGCAAAGGACCAAAAGATGCCAAAACTAAGCACACAGATGTTGCAAAAGCAGGGGAAAAAGTGAAGGAGGAAGACACAACTTAGGGGGCAAGATATGAGGGACATGGCATGAATACATAAAACAAAACCATAATAAAAAAGAAAAAATCTTTCCCAAAGTCAAAGCCATCAAAATGCAGGCAGGCCATACGCCACCAAGGGCAGGCACATGCAGCAAAGCTTGCCAAAATTGATCCCCACTGAAGGCCAAAACTGAAAAGAAGGACCTACAAACACGCTGGAATGGAGACACCTTCAAAGGAATTGCAATTGGAGGAGAAAAAAAAAACAATGTAAAATTCAATTACTCTTAGAAAATGGCCTGGGTTTATATCAGGGGCAGGGTAAAGGACCAAAAGGTGCCAAAACTAAGCTCACAGATGTTGCAAAAGCAGGGGAAAAAGTCAAGGAGGAAGACACAACTTAGGGGGCAAGATATGAGGGACATGGCACGAATACTTAAAATATTAAAAAAAAAAAATAGAAAAAATCTTTCCCAAAGAAAAAGCCATCAAAATGCAGGCAGGCCATACGCCACCAAGGGCATGCCCATGCAGTAAAGCTTGCCAAAATTGATCCACACTGAAGGCCAAAACAGAAAAGAAGGACCTACAAACACGCTGGAAAGGAGTCAACATCAAAGGAATTGCAATTGGAGGAGAAAAAAAGAAAATTTGGGAAATTTATTGACTCTAAGAAAATGGCCTTCCAGTATATCATGTGCAGTGCAAAGGACCAAAGATGCCAAAACTAAGCTCACAGATGTTGCAAAAGCAGGGGAAAAAGTCAAGGAGGAAGACACAACTTAGGGGGCATGATATGAGGGACATGGCATGAACACTTCAGAAAACAACCAAAAAAAGAAAAAATCTTTCCCAAAGTCAAAGCCATCAAAAGGCATGGCCTGCCATCAAGTGCAGGGACATGCACCAAAGATTCCTCTATTGGTCCCCATTGAAATCGCAAGATTCCTTTTCCCTTCCCGAAAGGACATGTCATTTCCTTTCGGGAAGGGAAAAGGAATCTTGCGAATCCCAAAAGAAAGGCTTACAAACACTCTGGAAAGGAGATAGGTTCAAATGAAATGCAATTGAAAAAAGCAGAAAATCGGGAATTTTAGTCTCTTAAAAAAATAGGCTGTGAGGAAATCAGCTGCATTGCAAAGGACCAAAAGGTGGCAAAACTAAGCTCACAGATGTTGCAAAAGCAGGGGAAAAAGTCAAGGAGGAAGACACAACTTAGGGGGCAAGATATGAGGGACATGGCATGAATACTTAAAACAAAAGAAAAATAAAAAAAGAAAAAATCTTTCCCAAGTCAAAGCCATCAAAATGCAGGCAGGCCATACGCCACCAAGGGCAGGCACATGCAGCAAAGCTTGCCAAAATTGATCCCCACTGAAGGCCAAAACTGAAAAGAAGGACTTGCAAACACGCTAGAATGGAGACACCATCAAAGGAATTGCAATTGGAGGAGAAAAAAAGAAAATTTGGGAAATTTAGTGACTCTACGAAAATGGCCTGGGGTTTTATCAGGTGCAGTGCAAAGGAGCAAAAGGTGCCAAAACTAAGCTCACAGATGTTGCAAAAGCAGGGGAAAAAGTCAAGGAGGAAGACACAACTTAGGGGGCAAGATATGAGGGACATGGCATGAACACTTCAGAAAACAACCAAAAAAAGAAAAAAATCTTTCCCAAGTCAAAGCCATCAAAAGGCATGGCCTGCCATCAAGTGCAGGGACATGCACCAAAGATTCCTCTATTGGTCCCCATTGAAATCGCAAGATTCCTTTTCCCCTCCCGAAAGGAAATGAAATTTCCTTTCGGGAAGGGAAAAGGAATCTTGCGAATCCCAAAAGAAAGGCTTACAAACACTCTGGAAAGGAGATAGGTTCAAATGAAATGCAATTGAAAAAAGGAGAAAATCGGGAAATTTAGTCTCTTCAAAAAATAGGCTGTGAGGAAATCAGCTGCATTTCAAAGGACCAAAAGGTGGAAAAACTAAGCTCACAGAAGTTGCAAAAGCAGGGGAAAAAGTCAAGGAGGAAGACACAACTTAGGGGGCAAGATATGAAGGACATGGCATGAATACTTAAAACAAACAAACAAAAAAAAAATAGAAAAAATCTTTCCCAAAGTCAAAGCCATCAAAATGCAGGCAGGCCATACGACACCAAGGGCAGGCACATGCAGCAAA
Organism: Artemisiospiza belli; assembly: GCA_021963965.1. Classification (NCBI taxonomy): domain Eukaryota; kingdom Metazoa; phylum Chordata; class Aves; order Passeriformes; family Passerellidae; genus Artemisiospiza; species Artemisiospiza belli. The sequence goes on along the minus strand of JAKDEW010000671.1, from coordinate 43,653 downwards.
GCTTGCCAAAATTGATCCCCACTGAAGGCAAAACAGAAAAGAAGGACCTACAAACACGCTGGAATGGAGACAATATCAAAGGAATTGCAATTGGAGGAGAAAAACAGAAAATTTGGGAAATTTATTGACTGTAAGAAAATGTTCTGGTGTTTATGTCAGGTGCATTGCAAAGGACCAAAAGGTGCTAAAACTAAGCTCACAAAGGTTGCAAAAGCAGGGGAAAAAGTCAAGGAGGGAGACAGAACTTAGGGGGCAAGATATGAGGGACATGGCATGAATACTTAACACAAAAAAGAAAAAAAAAAGAAAAAATCTTTCCCAAAGTCAAAGCCATATAAATGTAGGCAGGCCATACGCCACCAAGGGCAGGCACATGCAGTAAAGCTTGCCAAAATTGATCCCTACTGAAGGCCAAAACTGAAAAGAAGGACTTGCAAACACGCTGGAATGGAGACAACATCAAAGGAATTGCGAAAATGGAGGAGAAAAAAAGAAAATTTGTGAAAATTAGTGACTCTAAAAAATGGCCCGGGGTTTTATCAGGTGCAGTGCAAAGGACCAAAAGGTGCCAAAACTAAGCTCACAGATATTGCAAAAGCAGGGGAAAAAGTCAAGGAGGAAGACACAACTTAGGGGGCAAGATATGAGGGACATGGCATGAACACTTCAGAAAACAACCAAAAAAAGAAAAAATCTTTCCCAAAGTCAAAGCCATCAAAAGGCATTGCCTGCCATCAAGTGCAGGGACATGCACCAAAGATTCCTCTATTGGTCCCCATTGAAATCGCAAGATTCCTTTTCCCTTCCCGAAAGGAAATTTCATTTCCTTTCGGGAAGGGAAAAGGAATCTTGCGAATCCCAAAAGAAAGGCTTACAAACACTCTGGAAAGGAGATAGGTTCAAATGAAATGCAATTGAAAAAAGCAGAAAATCTGGAATTTTAGTCTCTTCAAAAAATAGGCTGTGAGGAAATCAGCTGCATTGCAAAGGACCAAAAGGTGCCAAAACTAAGCTCACAGATGTTGCAAAAGCAGGGGAAAAAGTCAAGGAGGAAGACACAACTTAGGGGGCAAGATATGAGGGACATGGCATGAATACTTAAAAAAATAAAAAAAAAAAATAGAAAAAATCTTTCCCAAAGTCAAAGCCATCAAAATGCAGGCAGGCCATACGCCACCAAGGGCAGGCACATGCAGCAAAGCTTGCGAAAAATTGATCCCCACTGAAGGCCAAAAGAGTAAAGAAGGACCTACAAACACGCTGGAAAGGAGTCAACATCAAAGGAATTGCAATTGGAGGAGAAAAAAAGAAAATTTGGGAAATTTAGTGACTCTAAGAAAGTAGCCTGGGGTTTTAGCATGTGCAGTGCAAAAGACCAAAGGGTGCCAAAACTAAGCTCACAGGAGTTGCAAATGCAGGGGAAAAAGTCAAGGAGGAAGACAGAACTTAGGGGGCAAGATATGAAGGACATGGCATGAATACTTAAAACAAACAAACAAAAAAAAAATAGAAAAAATCTTTCCCAAAGTCAAAGCCATCAAAATGCAGGCAGGCCATATGCCACCAAGGGCAGGCACATGCAGCAAAGCTTGCCAAAATTGTTCCCCACTGAAGGCAAAACAGAAAAGATGACCTAGAAACACGCTGGAATGGAGACAACATCCAAGGAATCTCAAATGGAGGAGAAAAAAAGAAAATTTTGGAAATTTAGTGAGTCTAAGAAAATGGCCTGGCAGTATATCATGTGCAGTGCAAAGGACCAAAGATGCCAAAACTAAGCTCACAGATGTTTCAAAAGCAGGGGAATATGTCAAGGAGGAAGACACAACTTAGGGGGCAAGATATGAGGGACATGGCATGAACACTTCAGAAAACAACCAAAAAAAGAAAAAAATCTTTCCCAAAGTCAAAGCCATCAAAAGGCATGGCCTGCCATCAAGTGCAGGGACGTGCACCAAAGATTCCTCTATTGGTCCCCATTGAAATCGCAAGATTCCTTTTCCCTTCCCGAAAGGAAATGAAATTTCCTTTCGGGAAGGGAAAAGGAATCTTGCGAATCCCAAAAGAAAGGCTTACAAACACTCTGGAAAGGAGATAGGTTGAAATGAAATGCAATTGAAAAAAGCAGAAAATCGGGAATATTAGACTCTTCAAAAAATAGGCTGTGAGGAAATCAGCTGCATTGCAAAGGACCAAAAGGTGCCAAAACTAAGCTCACAGATGTTGCAAAAGCAGGGGAAAAAGTCAAGGAGGAAGACACAACTTAGGGGGCAAGATATGAGGGACATGGCATGAATACTTAAAACAAAAAAAAATAAAAAAAGAAAAAATCTTTCCCAAGAAAAAGCCATCAAAATGCAGGCAGGCCATACGCCACTAAGGGCAGGCACATGCAGCAAAGCTTGCCAAACTTGATCCCCACTGAAGGCCAAAACAGAAAAGAAGGATTTGCAAACACACTGGTAAGGAGTCAACATCAAAGGAATTGCAATTGGAGGAGAAAAAAAGGAAATTTTGGAAATTTAGTGACTCTAAGAAAATGGCCTTGGTTTATATCAGGTGCAGTGCAAAGGACCAAAAGATGCAAAAACTAAGCTCACAGATGTTGCAAAAGCAGGGGAAAAAGTCAAGGAGGAAGACACATCTTAGGGGGCAAGATATGCGGAACATGGCATGAATATTTTAAATATTAAAAAAAAAAAAAAGAAAAAATCTTTCCCAAAGTCAAAGCCATCAAAATGCAGGCAGGCCATAGGCCAGCAAGTGCAGGCACATGCAGCAAAGCATGCCAAAATTGATCCCCACTGAAGGCCAAAACAGAAAAGAAGGACCTACAAACACGCTGGAAAGGAGTCAACATCAAAGGAATTGCAATTGGAGGAGAAAAAAAGAAAATTTGGGAAAATTAATGACTCTTGGAATGTGGCCTGGGGTTTTATCAGGTGCAGTGCAAAGGACCAAAAGATGCCAAAACTAAGCTCACAGATGTTGCAAAAGCAGGGGAAAAAGTCAAGGAGGAAGACAGAACTTAGGGGGCAAGATATGAGGGACATGGCATGAACACTTCAGAAAACAACCAAAAAAAGAAAAAAATCTTTCCCAAAATCAAAGCCATCAAAGGCATGGCCTGCCATCAAGTGCAGGGACATGCACCAAAGATTCCTCTCTTGGTCCCCATTGAAATCGCAAGATTCCTTTTCCCTTCCCGAAAGGAATTGTTATTTCCTTTCGGGAAGAGAAAAGGAATCTTGCGAATCCCAAAAGAAAGGCTTACAAACACTCTGGAAAGGAGATAGGTTCAAATGAAATGCAATTGAAAAAAGCAGAAAATCGGGAATTTTAGTCTCTTCAAAAAATAGGCTGTGAGGAAATCAGCTGCATTGCAAAGGACCAAAAGGTGCCAAAACTAAGCTCACAGATGTTACAAAAGCAGGCGAAAAAGTCAAGGAGGAAGACACAGCTTAGGGGGCAAGATATGAGGGACATGGCATGAACACTTCAGAAAACAACCAAAAAAAGAAAAAAATCTTCCCCAAAGTCAAAGCCATCAAAAGGCATGGCCTGCCATCAAGTGCAGGGATATGCACCAAAGATTCCTCAATTAGCCCCTTTGAAATCGCAAGATTCCTTTTCCCTTCCCGAAAGGAATTGAAATTTCCTTTCGGGAAGGGAAAAGGAATCTGGCGAATCCCAAAAGTAAGGCTTACAAACACTCTGGAAAGGAGATAGTTTGAAATGAAATGCAATTGAAAAAAGCAGAAAATCGGGAATTTTAGTCTCTTCAAAAAATAGGCTGTGAGGAAATCAGGTGCATTGCAAAGGACCAAAAGGTGCCAAAACTAAGCTCACAGATGTTGCAAAAGCAGGGGAAAAAGTCAAGGAGGAAGACACAAGTTAGGGGGCAAGATATGAGGGACATGGCATGAATACTTAAAAAAATAAAAAAAAAAAATAGAAAAAATCTTTCCCAAAGTCAAAGCCATCAAAATGCAGGCAGGCCATACGCCAGCAAGGGCAGGCACATGCAGCAAAGCTTGCCAAAATTGATCCCCACTGAAGGCCAAAACAGAAAAGAAGGACCTACAAACACGCTGGAAAGGAGTCAACATCAAAGGAATTGCAATTGGAGGAGAAAAAAAGAAAATTTGGGAAATTTAGTGACTCTAAGAAAATGGCCTGGGGTTTTATCAGGTGCATTGCAAAGGACCAAAAGGTGCCAAAACTAATCTCACAAATGTTGCAAAAGCAGGGGAAAAAGTCAAGGAGGAAGACACAACTTAGGGGGCAAGATATGAGGGACATGGCATGAACACTTCAGAAAACAACCAAAAAAAGAAAAAATCTTTCCCAAAGTCAAAGCCATCAAAAGGCATTGCCTGCCATCAAGTGCAGGGACATGCACCAAAGATTCCTCTATTGGTCCCCATTGAAATCGCAAGATTCCTTTTCCCTTCCCGAAAGGAAATGAAATTTCCTTTCGGGAAGGGAAAAGGAATCTTGCGAATCCCAAAAGAAAGGCTTACAAACACTCTGGAAAGGAGATAGGTTCAAATGAAATGCAATTGAAAAAACCCGAAAATCGGGAATTTTAGTCTCTTCAAAAAATAGGCTGTGAGGAAATCAGCTGCATTGCAAAGGACCAAAAGGTGCCAAAACTAAGCTCACAGATGTTGCAAAAGCAGGGGAAAAAGTCAAGGAGGAAGACACAACTTAGGGGGCAAGATATGAGGGACATGGCATGAATACTTAAAATATTAAAAAAAAAAAAAGGGAAAAAATCTTTCCCAAAGTCAAAGCCATCAAAATGCAGGCAGGCCATACGCCACCAAGGGCAGGCACATGCAGCAAAGCTTGCCAAAATTGATCCCCACTGAAGGCCAAAACAGAAAAGAAGGACCTACAAACACGCTGGAAAGGAGTCAACATCAAAGGAATTGCAATTGGAGGAGAAAAAAAGAAAATTTGGGAAATTTAGTGACTCTAAGAAAATGGCCTGCCAGTATATCATGTGCAGTGCAAAGGACCAAAGATGCCAAAACTAAGCTCAGAAATGTTGCAAAAGCAGGCGAAAAAGTCAAGGAGGAAGACAGATCTTAGGGGGCAAGATATGAGGGACATGGCATGAACACTTCAGAAAACAACCAAAAAAAGAAAAAAATCTTTCCCAAAGTCAAAGCCATCAAAAGGCATGGCCTGCCATCAAGTGCAGGGACATGCACCAAAGATTCCTCTATTGGTCCCCATTGAAATCGCAAGATCCTTTTTCCCTTCCCGAAAGGAAATGAAATTTCCTTTCGGGAAGGGAAAAGGAATCTTGCGAATCCCAAAAGAAAGGCTCACAAACACTCTGGAAAGGAGATAGGTTCAAATGAAATGCAATTGAAAAAAGCAGAACATCGGGAATTTTAGTCTCTTCAAAAAATAGGCTGTGAGGAAATCAGCTGCATTGCAAAGGACCAAAAGATGCCAAAACTAAGCACACAGATGTTGCAAAAGCAGGGGAAAAAGTGAAGGAGGAAGACTCAACTTAGGGGGCAAGATATGAGGGACATGGCATGAATACATAAAACAAAACCATAATAAAAAAGAAAAAATCTTTCCCAAAGTCAAAGCCATCAAAATGCAGGCAGGCCATACGCCAGCAAGGGCAGGCACATGCAGCAAAGCTTGCCAAAATTGATCCCCACTGAAGGCCAAAACTGAAAAGAAGGACCTACAAACACGCTGGAATGGAGACACCTTCAAAGGAATTGCAATTGGAGGAGAAAAAAAAAAAAATGTAAAATTCAATTACTCTTAGAAAATGGCCTGGGTTTATATCAGGGGCAGGGTAAAGGACCAAAAGGTGCCAAAACTAAGCTCACAGATGTTGCAAAAGCAGGGGAAAAAGTCAAGGAGGAAGACACAACTTAGGGGGCAAGATATGAGGGACATGGCATGAATACTTAAAATAATAAAAAAAAAAAAAAAAAAAGAAAAAAATCTTTCCCAAGATAAAGCCATCAAAATGCAGGCAGGCCATACGCCACCAAGGGCAGGCACATGCAGCAAAGCTTGCCAAAATTGATCCCCACTGAAAGCCAAAACTGAAAAGAAGGACTTGCAAACACGCTGGAATGGAGACAACATCAAAGGAATTGTAATTGGAGGAGAAAAAAAGAAAATTTGGGAAATTTAGTGACTCTAAGGAAATGGCCTGGGGTTTTATCAGGTGCAGTGCAAAGGACCAAAAGGTGCCAAAAACTAAGCCCACAGATGTTGCAAAAGCAGGGGAAAAAGTCAAGGAGGAAGACAGAACTTAGGGGGCAAGATATGAAGGACATGGCATGAATACTTAAAACAAAAAAAAAAAAAAAAATACAAAAAATCTTTCCCAAAGTCAAAGCCATCAAAATGCAGGCAGGCCATACGCCACCAAGGGCAGGCACATGCAGCAAAGCTTGCCAAAACTGATCCCCACTGAAGGCCAAAACAGAAAAGAAGGGCCTACAAACACGCTGGAATGGAGACACCTTCAAAGGAATTGCAATTGGAGGAGAAAAAAAAAAATGGAAAATTCAATGACTCTAAGAAAATGGCCTGGGTTTATATATCAGCGGCAGGGTAAAGGACTCAAAGGTGCCAAAACTAAGCTCACAGATGTTGCAAAAGAAGGGGAAAAAGTCAAGGAGGAAGACACAACTTAGGGGGCAAGATATGAGGGACATGGCACGAATACCTAAAATAATAAAAAAAAAAAAAAGCAAAAATATTTCCCATAGTCAAAGCCATCAAAATGCAGGCAGGCCATGCGCCAGAAAGGGCAGGCACATGCAGCAAAGCTTGCCAAAATTGATCCCCACTGAAGGCCAAAACAGAAAAGAAGGACCTACAAACACGCTGGAAAGGAGTCAACATCAAAGGAATTGCAACTGGAGGAGAAAAAAAATAATTTGGGAAATTTATTGACTCTAAGAAAATGGCCTTCCAGTATATCATGTGCAGTGCAAAGGACCAAAGATGCCAAAACTAAGCTCACAGATGTTGCAAAAGCAGGGGAAAAAGTCAAGGAGGAAGACACAACATAGGGGGCAAGATATGAGGGACATGGCATGAACACTTCAGAAAACAACCAAAAAAAGAAAAAATCTTTCCCAAAGTCAAAGCCATCAAAAGGCATGGCCTGCCATCAAGTGCAGGGACATGCACCAAAGATTCCTCTATTGGTCCCCATTGAAATCGCAAGATTCCTTTTCCCTTCCCGAAAGGACATTTCATTTCCTTTCGGGAAGGGAAAAGGAATCTTGCGAATCCCAAAAGAAAGGCTTACAAACACTCTGGAAAGGAGATAGGTTCAAATGAAATGCAATTGAAAAAAGCAGAAAATCGGGAATTTTAGTCTCTTCAAAAAATAGGCTGTGAGGAAATCAGCTGCATTGCAAAGGACCAAAAGATGCCAAAACTAAGCTCACAGATATTGCAACAGCAGGGAAAAAGTCAAGGAGGAAGACACAACTTAGGGGGCATGATATGAGGGACATGTCATGAATACTTAAAACAAAAAAAAAAAAAAAAAAAAAGAAAAAATCTTTCCCAAGATAAAGCCATCAAAATGCAGGCAGGCCATACGCCACCAAGGGCAGGCACATGCAGCAAAGCTTGCCAAAATTGATCCCCACTGAAGGCCAAAACTGAAAAGAAGGACTTGCAAACACGCTAGAATGGAGACAACATCAAAGGAATTGCAATTGGAGGAGAAAAAAAGAAAATTTGGGAAATTTAGTGATTCTAAGAAAATGGCCTGGGGTTTTATCAGGTGCAGTGCAAAGGAGCAAAAGGTGCCAAAACTAAGCTCACAGATGTTGCAAAAGCAGGGGAAAAAGTCAAGGAGGAAGACACAACTTAGGGGGCAAGATATGAGGGACATGGCATGAACACTTCAGAAAACAACCAAAAAAAGAAAAAAATCTTTTCCCAAGTCAAAGCCATCAAAAGGCATGGCCTGCCATCAAGTGCAGGGACATGCACCAAAGATTCCTCTATTGGTCCCCATTGAAATCGCAAGATTCCTTTTCCCTTCCCGAAAGGAAATGAAATTTCCTTTCGGGAAGGGAAAAGGAATCTTGCGAATCCCAAAAGAAAGGCTTACAAACACTCTGGAAAGGAGATAGGTTCAAATGAAATGCAATTGAAAAAAGGAGAAAATCGGGAATTTAGTCTCTTCAAAAAATAGGCTGTGAGGAAATCAGCTGCATTTCAAAGGACCAAAAGATGCCAAAACTAAGCTCACAGAAGTTGCAAAAGCAGGGGAAAAAGTCAAGGAGGAAGACACAACTTAGGGGGGCAAGATATGAGGGACATGGCATGAATACTTAAAACAAACAAACAAAAAAAAATAGAAAAAATCTTTCCCAAAGTCAAAGCCATCAAAATGCAGGCAGGTCATACGACACCAAGGGCAGGCACATGCAGCAAAGCTTGCCAAAATTGATCCCCACTGAAGGCAAAACAGAAAAGAAGGACCTACAAACACGCTGGAATGGAGACAATATCAAAGGAATTGCAATTGGAGGAGAAAAACAGAAAATTTGGGAAATTTATTGACTGTAAGAAAATGTTCTGGTGTTTATGTCAGGTGCATTGCAAAGGACCAAAAGGTGCTAAAACTAAGCTCACAAAGGTTGCAAAAGCAGGGGAAAAAGTCAAGGAGGGAGACAGAACTTAGGGGGCAAGATATGAGGGACATGGCATGAATACTTAACACAAAAAAGAAAAAAAAAGAAAAAATCTTTCCCAAAGTCAAAGCCATATAAATGTAGGCAGGCCATACGCCACCAAGGGCAGGCACATGCAGTAAAGCTTGCCAAAATTGATCCCTACTGAAGGCCAAAACTGAAAAGAAGGTCTTGCAAACACGCTGGAATGGAGACAACATCAAAGGAATTGCGAAAATGGAGGAGAAAAAAAGAAAATTTGTGAAAATTAGTGACTCTAAAAAATGGCCCGGGGTTTTATCAGGTGCAGTGCAAAGGACCAAAAGGTGCCAAAACTAAGCTCACAGATATTGCAAAAGCAGGGGAAAAAGTCAAGGAGGAAGACAGAACTTAGGGGGCAAGATATGAGGGACATGGCATGAACACTTCAGAAAACAACCAAAAAAAGAAAAAAATCTTTCCCAAAGTCAAAGCCATCAAAAGGCATGGCCTGCCATCAAGTGCAGGGACATGCACCAAAGATTCCTCTATTGGTCCCCATTGAAATCGCAAGATTCCTTTTCCCTTCCCGAAAGGAAATGAAATTTCCTTTCGGGAAGAGAAAAGGAATCTTGCGAATCCCAAAAGAAAGGCTTACAAACACTCTGGAAAGGAGATAGGTTCAAATGAAATGCAATTGAAAAAACCCGAAAATCGGGAATTTTAGTCTCTTCAAAAAATAGGCTGTGAGGAAATCAGCTGCATTGCAAAGGGGCAAAAGGTGGCAAAACTAAGCTCACAGATGTTGCAAAAGCAGGGGAAAAAGTCAAGGAGGAAGACACAACTTAGGGGGCAAGATATGAGGGACATGGCACGAATACTTAAAATATTAAAAAAAAAAAATAGAAAAAATCTTTCCCAAAGAAAAAGCCATCAAAATGCAGGCAGGCCATACGCCACCAAGGGCATGCCCATGCAGTAAAGCTTGCCAAAATTGATCCCCACTGAAGGCCAAAACAGAAAAGAAGGACCTACAAACACGCTGGAAAGGAGTCAACATCAAAGGAATTGCAATTGGAGGAGAAAAAAAGAAAATTTGGGAAATTTAGTGACTCTAAGAAAATGGCCTGCAAGTATATCATGTGCAGTGCAAAGGACCAAAGATGCCAAAACTAAGCTCAGAAATGTTGCAAAAGCAGGCGAAAAAGTCAAGGAGGAAGACAGATCTTAGGGGGCAAGATATGAGGGACATGGCATGAACCCTTCAGAAAACAACCAAAGAAAGAAAAAAATCTTTCCCAAAGTCAAAGCCATCAAAAGGCATGGCCTGCCATCAAGTGCAGGGACATGCACCAAAGATTCCTCTATTGGTCCCCATTGAAATCGCAAGATTCCTTTTCCCTTCCCGAAAGGAAGTGAAATTTCCTTTCGGGAAGGGAAAAGGAATCTTGTGAATCCCAAAAGAAAGGCTTACAAACACTCTGGAAAGGAGATAGTTTGAAATGAAATGCAATTGAAAAAAGCAGAAAATCGGGAATTTTAGTCTCTTCAAAAAATAGGCTGTGAGGAAATCAGGTGCATTGCAAAGGACCAAAAGGTGCCAAAACTAAGCTCACAGATGTTGCAAAAGCAGGGGAAAAAGTCAAGGAGGAAGACACAACTTAGGGGGCAAGATATGAGGGACATGGCATGAATACTTAAAAAAATAAAAAAAAAAAATAGAAAAAATCTTTCCCAAAGTCAAAGCCATCAAAATGCAGGCAGGCCATACGCCACCAAGGGCAGGCACATGCAGCAAAGCTTGCGAAAAATTGATCCCCACTGAAGGCCAAAAGAGTAAAGAAGGACCTACAAACACGCTGGAAAGGAGTCAACATCAAAGGAATTGCAATTGGAGGAGAAAAAAAGAAAATTTGGGAAATTTAGTGACTCTAAGAAAGTGGCCTGGGGTTTTAGCATGTGCAGTGCAAAAGACCAAAGGGTGCCAAAACTAAGCTCACAGGAGTTGCAAAAGCAGGGGGAAAAGTCAAGGAGGAAGACAGAACTTAGGGGGCAAGATATGAAGGACATGGCATGAATACTTAAAACAAACAAACAAAAAAAAAATAGAAAAAATCTTTCCCAAAGTCAAAGCCATCAAAATGCAGGCAGGCCATATGCCACCAAGGGCAGGCACATGCAGCAAAGCTTGCCAAAATTGTTCCCCACTGAAGGCAAAACAGAAAAGAAGGACCTAGAAACACGCTGGAATGGAGACAACATCCAAGGAATCTAAAATGGAGGAGAAAAAAAGAAAATTTTGGAAATTTAGTGAGTCTAAGAAAATGGCCTGGCAGTATATCATGTGCAGTGCAAAGGACCAAAGATGCCAAAACTAAGCTCACAGATGTTTCAAAAGCAGGGGAATATGTCAAGGAGGAAGACACAACTTAGGGGGCAAGATATGAGGGACATGGCATGAACACTTCAGAAAACAACCAAAAAAAGAAAAAAATCTTTCCCAAAGTCAAAGCCATCAAAAGGCATGGCCTGCCATCAAGTGCAGGGACGTGCACCAAAGATTCCTCTATTGGTCCCCATTGAAATCGCAAGATTCCTTTTCCCTTCCCAAAAGGAAATGAAATTTCCTTTCGGGAAGGGAAAAGGAATCTTGCGAATCCCAAAAGAAAGGCTTACAAACACTCTGGAAAGGAGATAGGTTGAAATGAAATGCAATTGAAAAAAGCAGAAAATCGGGAATATTAGACTCTTCAAAAAATAGGCTGTGAGGAAATCAGCTGCATTGCAAAGGACCAAAAGGTGCCAAAACTAAGCTCACAGATGTTGCAAAAGCAGGGGAAAAAGTGAAGGAGGAAGACACAACTTAGGGGGCAAGATATGAGGGACATGGCATGAATACTTAAAACAAAAAAGAAAAAAAAACTAAAAAATCTTTCCCAAAGTCAAATCCATCAAAATGCAGGCAGAACATGCGCCACCAAGGGCAGGCACTTGCAGCAAAGCTTGCCAAAATTGATCCCCACTGAAGGCCAAAACAGAAAAGAAGGACCTACAAATACGCTGGAATGGAGACACCATCAAAGAATTGCAATTCGAGGAGAAAAAAAGAAAATTTGGGAAATTTAATGTCTCTTAGAAAGTGGCCTGGGGTTTTATCAGGTGCAGAGCAAAGGACCAAAAGATGCCAAAACTAAGCTCACAGATGTTGCAAAAGCAGGGGAAAAAGTCAAGGAGGAAGACACAACTTAGGGAGCAAGATATGAGGGACACGGCATGAATACTTAAAATAATAAAAAAAAAAAAAATAGAAAAAATCTTTCCCAAAGTCAAAGCCATCAAAATGCAGGCAGGTCATACGACACCAAGGGCAGGCACATGCAGCAAAGCTTGCCAAAATTGATCCCCACTGAAGGCAAAACAGAAAAGAAGGACCTACAAACACGCTGGAATGGAGACAATATCAAAGGAATTGCAATTGGAGGAGAAAAACAGAAAATTTGGGAAATTTATTGACTGTAAGAAAATGTTCTGGCGTTTATGTCAGGTGCATTGCAAAGGACCAAAAGGTGCTAAAACTAAGCTCACAAATGTTGCAAAAGCAGGGGAAAAAGTCAAGGAGGAAGACAGAACTTAGGGGGCAAGATATGAGGGACATGGCATGAATACTTAACACAAAAAAGAAAAAAAAAAGAAAAAATCTTTCACAAAGTCAAAGCCATATAAATGCAGGCAGGCCATACGCCACCAAGGGCAGGCACATGGAGCAAAGCTTGCCAAAATTGATCCCTACTGACGGCCAAAAATGAAAAGAAGGACTTGCAAACACGCGGGAATGGAGACAACATCAAAGGAATTGCGATTGGAGGAGAAAAAAAGAAAACTTGTGAAACTTAGTGACTCTAAGAAAATGGCCTGGCAGTATATCATGTGCTGTGCAAAGGACCAAAGATGCCAAAACTAAGCTCACAGATGTTGCAAAAGCTGGGGAAAAAGTCAAGGAGGAAGACAGAACTTAGGGGGCAAGATATGAGGGACATGGCATGAACACTTCAGAAAACAACCAAAAAAAGAAAAAAATCTTTCCCAAAATCAAAGCCATCAAAGGCATGGCCTGCCATCAAATGCAGGGACATGCACCAATGATTCCTCTCTTGGTCCCCATTGAAATCGCAAGATTCCTTTTCCCTTCCCGAAAGGAAATGAAATTTCCTTTCGGGAAGGGAAAAGGAATCTTGCGAATCCCAAAAGAAAGGCTTACAAACACTCTGGAAAGGAGATAGGTTCAAATGAAATGCAATTGAAAAAAGCAGAAAATCGGGAATTTTAGTCTCTTCAAAAAATAGGCTTAGAGGAAATCAGCTGCATTGCAAAGGACCAAAAGTTGCCAAAACTAAGCTCACAAATGTTGCAAAAGCAGGGGAAAAAGTCAAGGAGGAAGACAGAACTTAGGGGGCAAGATATGAAGGACATGGCATGAATACTTAAAACAAACAAACAAAAAAAAAAAAAAAAAATCTTTCCCAAAGTCAAAGCCATCAAAATGCAGGCAGGCCATATGCCAGCAAGGGCAGGCACATGCAGCAAAGCTTGCCAAAATTGTTCCCCACTGCAGGCAAAACAGAAAAGAAGGACCAAAAACACGCTGGAATGGAGACAACATCAAAGGAATCTCAAATGGAGGAGAAAAAAAGAAAATTTTGGAAATTTATTGACTCAAAGAAAATGGCCTGGGTTTATGTCAGGTGCATTGCAGAGGACCAAAAGGTGCCAAAAGTAACCTCACAAATGTTGCAAAAGCAGGGGAAAAAGTGAAGGAGGAAGACACAACTTAGAGGGCAAGATATGAGGGACATGGCATGAATACTTAAAACAAAAAAGAAAAAAAAGAGAAAAAATCTTTCCCAAAGTCAAAAGGATCAAAATGCAGGCAGGCCATACGCCACCAAGGGCAGGCACATGCAGCAAAGCTTGCCAAAATTGATCCCCACTCAAGGCCAAAACAGAAAAGAAGGACCTACAAACACGCTGCAAAGGAGTCAACATCAAAGGAATTGCAATTGGAGGAGAAAAAAAGAAAATTTGGGAAATTTAGTGACTCTAAGAAAATGGCCTGGCAGTATGTCATGTGCAGTGCAAAGGACCAAAGATGCCAAAACTAAGCTCACAGATGTTGCAAAAGCAGGGGAAAAAGTCAAGGAGGAAGACAGAACTTAGGGGGCAAGGTATGAGGGACATGGCATGAATACTTAAAACAAAAAAGAAAAAAAAAATAAAAAATCTTTCCCAAATTAAAGCCGTCAAAATGCAGGCAGGCCATACTCCACCAAGGGCAGGCACTTGCAGCAAAGCTTGCCAAAATTGATCCCCACTGAAGGCCAAAACAGAAAAGAAGGACATGCAAGCACGCTGGAATGGAGACAACATCAAAGGAATTGCAATTGGAGGAGAAAAAAAAAAATTTGGGAAATTTATTGACTCTAAAAAAATGGCCGGGGTTTATATCAGGTGCATTGCAAAGGACCAAAATGTGCCAAAACTAAGCTCACAAATGTTGCAAATGCAGGGGAAAAAGTCAAGGAGGAAGACACAACTTAGGGGGCAAGATATGAGGGACATGGCATAAATAATTAAAATATTAAAAAAAAAAAAAAAAAAAAATCTTTCCCTAGATAAAGCCATCAAAATGCAGGCAGGCCATAAGCCACCAAGGGCAGACACATGCAGCAAAGCTTGCCAAAATTGATCCCCACTGAAGGCCAAAACAGAAAATAAGGACTTGCAAACACGCTGGAATGGAGACAACATCAAAGGAATTGCAATTGGGGGAGAAAAAAAGAAAATTTGGGAAATTTAGTGACTCTAAGAAAATGACCTGGGTTTTATCAGGTGCAGTTCAAAGGACCAAAAGGTGCCAAAACTAAGCTCACAGATGTTGCAAAAGCAGGGGAAAAAGTCAAGGAGAAAGACACAACTTAGGGGGCAAGATATGAGGGACATGGCATGAATACTGAAAATAGTGAAAAAAAATAAAAAAGAAAAAATCTTTCCCAAAGTCAAAGCCATCAAAATGCAGGCAGGCCATACGCCACCAAGGGCAGGCACATGCAGCAAAGCTTGCCAAAATAGATCCCCACTGAAGGCCAAAACAGAAAAGAAGGACCTACAAAAACGCTGGAAAGGAGTCAACATCAAAGGAATTGCAATTGGAGGAGAAAAAAAGAATATTTGGGAAATTTAGTGACTCTAAGAAAATGTCCCGGGGTTTTATCATGTGCAGTGCAAAGGACCAAAAGGTGCCAAAACTAAGCTCACAGATGTTGCAAAAGAAGTGTAAATAGTCAAGGAGGAAGACACAACTTACGGGGCAAGATATGAAGGATATGGCATGAATATATAAAACAAACAACAAAAAAAAATAATAGAAAAAATCTTTCCCAAAGTCAAAGCTATCAAAATGCGGGCAGGCCATACGCCAGAAAGTGCAGGCACATGCAGCAAAGCTTGCCAAAATTGATCCCCACTGAAGGCCAAAACAGAAAAGAAGGACCTACAAACACGCTGGAAAGGAGTCAACATCAAAGGAATTGCAATTGGAGGAGAAAAAAAGAAAATTTGGGAAATTTAATGACTATTAGAAAGTGGCCTGGGTTTTTATCAGGTGCAGTGCAAAGGACCAAAAGATGCCAAAACTAAGCTCACAGATGTTGCAAAAGCAGGGGAAAAAGTCAAGGAGGAAGACAGATCTTAGGGGGCAAGATATGAGGGACATGGCATGAACACTTCAGAAAACAACCAAAAAAAGAAAAAAATCTTTCCCAAAGTCAAAGCCATCAAAAGGCATGGCCTGCCATCAAGTGCAGGGACATGCACCAAAGATTCCTCTATTGGTCCCCATTGAAATCGCAAGATTCCTTTTCCCTTACCGAAAGGAATTGTAATTTCCTTTCGGGAAGGGAAAAGGAATCTTGCGAATCCCAAAAGAAAGGCTTACAAACACTCTGGAAAGGAGATAGCTTCAAATGAAATGCAATTGAAAAAAGCAGAAAATCGGGAATTTTAGTCTATTAAAAAATAGGCTGTGAGGAAATCAGCTGCATTGCAAAGGACCAAAAGGTGCCAAACCTAAGCTCACAGATGTTGCAAAAGCAGGGGAAAAAGTCAAGGAGGAAGACACAACTTAGGGGGCAAGATATGAGGGACATGGCATGAATACTGAAAATAGTGAAAAAAAATAAAAAAGAAAAAATCTTTCCCAAAGTCAAAGCCATCAAAATGCAGGCAGGCCATACGCCACCAAGGGCAGGCACATGCAGCAAAGCTTGCCAAAATTGATCCCCACTGAAGGCCAAAACAGAAAAGAAGGACTTGCAAAAAACCCTGGAATGGAGTCAACATCAAAGGAATTGCAATTGGAGGAGAAAAAAAGAAAATTTGGGAAATTTAGTGACTGTAAGAAAAGGGCCTGGGTTTATATCAGGTGCAGTGCAAAGGACCAAAAGATGCAAAAACTAAGCTCACAGATGTTGCAAAAGCAGGGGAAAAAGTCAAGGAGGAAGACACAACTTAGGGGGCAAGATATGAGGGACATGGCATGAACACTTCAGAAAACAACCAAAAAAAGAAAAAAATCTTTCCCAAAGTCAAAGCCATCAAAAGGCATGGCCTGCCATCAAGTGCAGGGACATGCACCAAAGATTCCTCTATTGGTCCCCATTGAAATCGCAAGATTCCTTTTCCCTTCCCGAAAGGAAATGAAATTTCCTTTCGGGAAGGGAAAAGGAATCTTGCGAATCCCAAAAGAAAGGCTTACAAACACTCTGGAAAGGAGATAGGATCAAATGAAATGCAATTGAAAAAAGCAGAAAATCTGGAATTTTAGTCTCTTCAAAAAATAGGCTGTGAGGAAATCAGCTGCATTGCAAAGGACCAAAAGGTGGAAAAACTAAGCTCACAGATGTTGCAAAAGCAGGGGAAAAAGTCAAGGAGGAAGACACAACTTAGGGGGCAAGATATGAGGGACATGGCATGAATACTTAAAACAAAAAAAAAAAAAAAAGAAAAAAACTTTCCCAAGTCAAAGCCATCAAAATGCAGGCAGGCCATACGCCACCAAGGGCACGCCCATGAAGCAAAGCTCGCCAAAATTGATCCCCACTGAAGGCCAAAACAGAAAAGAAGGACCTACAAACACGCTGGAATGGAGTCAACATCAAAGGAATTGCAATTGGAGGAGAAAAGAAGAAAATTTTGGAAATATAGTGACTGTAAGAAAATGGCCTGGGTTTATATCATGTGCAGTGCAAAGGACCAAAAGGTGCCAAAACTAAGCTCACAGATGTTGCAAAAGCAGGGGAAAAAGTCAAGGACGAAGACACAACTTAGGGGGCAAGATATGAGGGACATTGCATGATTATTTAAAATAATAAAAAAAAAAAAAAGAAAAAATCTTTCCCAAAGTCAAAGCCATCAAAATGCAGGCAGGCCATACGCCAGCAAGTGCAGGCACATGCAGCAAATCTTGCCAAATCTGATCCCCACTGAAGGCCAAAACAGAAAAGGAGGGCCTACAAACACGCTGGAATGGAGACATCATCAAAGGATTTGCAATTGGAGGAGAAAAAATGAAAATTTGGGAAATTTATTGACTCTTAGAAAGTGGCCTGGGGTTTTATCAGGTGCAGTGCAAAGGACCAAAAGGTGCCGAAACTAAGCTCACAGATATTGCAAAAGCAGGGGAAAAAGTCAAGGAGGAAGACACAACTTAGGGGGCAAGATATGAGGGACATGGCATGAACACTTCAGAAAACAACCAAAAAAAGAAAAAAATCTTTCCCAAAGTCAAAGCCATCAAAAGGCATGGCCTGCCATCAAGTGCAGGGACATGCACCAAAGATTCCTCTATTGGTCCCCATTGAAATCGCAAGATTCCTTTTCCCTTCCCGAAAGGAATTGAAATTTCCTTTCGGGAAGGGAAAAGGAATCTTGCGAATCCCAAAAGAAAGGCTTACAAACCCTGTGGAAAGGAGATAGGTTCAAATGAAATGCAATAGAAAAAAGCAGAAAATCGGGAATTTTAGTCTCTACAAAAAATAGGCTGTGAGGAAATCAGCTGCATTGCAAAGGACCAAAAGTTGCCAAAACTAAGCTCACTGATGTTGCAAAAGCAGGGGAAAAAGTCAAGGAGGAAGACACAACTTAGGGGGCAAGATATCAGGGACATGGCATGAATACTTAAAAAAATAAAAAAATAAAAAAGAAAAAATCTTTCCCAAAGTCAAAGCCATCAAAATGCAGGCAGGCCATACGCCACCAAGGGCAGGCACATGCAGCAAAGCTTGCCAAAATTGATCCCCACTGAAGGCCAAAACAGAAAAGAAGGACTTGCAAACACACTGGAATGGAGTCAACATCAAAGGAATTGCAATTGGAAGAGAAATAAAGAAAATTTTGGAAATTTAGTGACTGTAAGAAAAGGGCCTGGGTTTATATCAGGCGCAGTGCAAAGGACCAAAAGATGCCAAAACTAAGCTCACAGATGTTGCAAAAGAAGGGGAAAAAGTCAAGGAGGAAGACACATCTTAGGGGGCAAGATATGCGGACCATGGCATGAATATTTTAAATATTAAAAAAAAAAAAAAAGAAAAAATCTTTCCCAAAGTCAAAGCCATCAAAATGCAGGCAGGCCATAGGCCAGCAAGTGCAGGCACATGCAGCAAAGCTTGCCAAAATTGATCCCCACTGAAGGCCAAAACAGAAAAGAAGGACCTACAAACACGCTGGAATGGAGACACCATCAAAGGAATTGCAATTGGAGGAGAAAAAATGAAAATTTGGGAAAATTAATGACTCTTGGAATGTGGCCTGGGGTTTTATCAGGTGCAGTGCAAAGGACCAAAAGATGCCAAAACTAAGCTCACAGATGTTGCAAAAGCAGGGGAAAAAGTCAAGGAGGAAGACACAACTTAGGGATAAGATATGAGGGACATGGCATGAATACTTAAAACAAAAAAGAAAAAAAAAAAAAAAAATCTTTCCCAATGTCAAAGCCATCAAAATGCAGGCAGGCCATACGCCACCAAGGGCAGGCACATGCAGCAAAGCTTGCCAAAATTGATCCCCACTGAAGGCCAAAACAGAAAAGAAGGACCTACAAACACGCTGGAAAGGACTCAACATCAAAGGAATTGCAATTGGAGGAGAAAAAAAGAAAATTTGGGAAATTTAGTGACTCTAAGAAAATGGCCTGGGTTTATATCAGGTGCAGTGCAAAGGACCAAAAGATGCCAAAACTAAGCTCACAGATGTTGCAAAAGCAGGGGAAAAAGTCAAGGAGGAAGACACAACTTAGGGGGCAAGATATGAGGGACATGGCATGAATACTTAAAACAAAAAAAAAAAAAAAAAAAGAAAAAATCTTTCCCAAAGGTAAAGCCATCAAAATGCAGGCAGGCTATACGCCACCAAGGGCAGGCACATGCAGCAAAGCTTGCCAAAATTGATCCCCACTGAAGGCCAAAACAGAAAAGAAGGACTTGCAAACACGCTGGAATGGAGACAACATCAAAGGAATTGCAATTGGAGGAGAAAAAAAGAATATTTGGGAAATTTAGTGATCCTAAAAAATGGCCCGGGGTTTTATCATGTGCAGTGCAAAGGACCAAAAGGTGCCAAAACTAAGCTCACAGATGTTGCAAAAGCAGGGGAAAAAGTCAAGGAGGAAGACACAACTTATGGGGCAAGATATGAAGGACATGGCATGAATACTTAAAACAAACAAAAAAAAAAATAGAAAAAATCTTTCCCAAAGTCAAAGCCATCAAAATGCAGGCAGGCCATACGCCAGCAAGGGCAGGCACATGCAGCAAAGCTTGCCAAAATTGATCCCCACTGAAGGCCAAAACAGAAAAGAAGGACCTACAAACCCGCTGGAAAGGAGTCAACATCAAAGGAATTGCAATTGGAGGAGAAAAAAAGAAAATTTGGGAAATTTAGTGACTCTTAGAAAATGGCCTGTGTTTATATCAGGTGCAGTGCAAAGGACCAAAAGATGCCAAAACTAAGCTCACAGATGTTGCAAAAGCAGGGGAAAAAGTCAAGGAGGAAGACACAACTTAGGGGGCAAGATATGAGGGACATGGCATGAACACTTCAGAAAACAACCAAAAAAAAAAAAAAATCTTTCCCAAAGTCAAAGCCATCAAAGGCATGGCCTGCCATCAAGTGCAGGGACATGCACCAAAGATTCCTCTATTGGTCCCCATTGAAATCGCAAGATTCCTTTTCCCTTCCCTAAAGGAAATGAAATTTCCTTTCGGGAAGGGAAAAGGAATCTTGCGAATCCCAAAAGAAAGGCTTACAAACCCTGTGGAAAAGAGATAGGTTCAAATGAAATGCAATAGAAAAAAGCAGAAAATCGGGAATTTTAGTCTCTACAAAAAATAGGCTGTGAGGAAATCAGCTGCATTGCAAAGGACCAAAAGTTGCCAAAACTAAGCTCACTGATGTTGCAAAAGCAGGGGAAAAAGTCAAGGAGGAAGACACAACTTAGGGGGCAAGATATCAGGGACATGGCATGAATACTTAAAAAAATAAAAAAATAAAAAAGAAAAAATCTTTCCCAAAGTCAAAGCCATCAAAATGCAGGCAGGCCATACGCCACCAAGGGCAGGCACATGCAGCAAAGCTTGCCAAAATTGATCCCCACTGAAGGCCAAAACAGAAAAGAAGGACTTGCAAACACACTGGAATGGAGTCAACATCAAAGGAATTGCAATTGGAAGAGAAATAAAGAAAATTTTGGAAATTTAGTGACTGTAAGAAAAGGGCCTGGGTTTATATCAGGCGCAGTGCAAAGGACCAAAAGATGCCAAAACTAAGCTCACAGATGTTGCAAAAGAAGGGGAAAAAGTCAAGGAGGAAGACACATCTTAGGGGGCAAGATATGCGGACCATGGCATGAATATTTTAAATATTAAAAAAAAAAAAAAAGAAAAAATCTTTCCCAAAGTCAAAGCCATCAAAATGCAGGCAGGCCATAGGCCAGCAAGTGCAGGCACATGCAGCAAAGCTTGCCAAAATTGATCCCCACTGAAGGCCAAAACAGAAAAGAAGGACCTACAAACACGCTGGAATGGAGACACCATCAAAGGAATTGCAATTGGAGGAGAAAAAATGAAAATTTGGGAAAATTAATGACTCTTGGAATGTGGCCTGGGGTTTTATCAGGTGCAGTGCAAAGGACCAAAAGATGCCAAAACTAAGCTCACAGATGTTGCAAAAGCAGGGGAAAAAGTCAAGGAGGAAGACACAACTTAGGGATAAGATATGAGGGACATGGCATGAATACTTAAAACAAAAAAGAAAAAAAAAAAAAAAAATCTTTCCCAATGTCAAAGCCATCAAAATGCAGGCAGGCCATACGCCACCAAGGGCAGGCACATGCAGCAAAGCTTGCCAAAATTGATCCCCACTGAAGGCCAAAACAGAAAAGAAGGACCTACAAACACGCTGGAAAGGACTCAACATCAAAGGAATTGCAATTGGAGGAGAAAAAAAGAAAATTTGGGAAATTTAGTGACTCTAAGAAAATGGCCTGGGTTTATATCAGGTGCAGTGCAAAGGACCAAAAGATGCCAAAACTAAGCTCACAGATGTTGCAAAAGCAGGGGAAAAAGTCAAGGAGGAAGACACAACTTAGGGGGCAAGATATGAGGGACATGGCATGAATACTTAAAACAAAAAAAAAAAAAAAAAAAGAAAAAATCTTTCCCAAAGGTAAAGCCATCAAAATGCAGGCAGGCTATACGCCACCAAGGGCAGGCACATGCAGCAAAGCTTGCCAAAATTGATCCCCACTGAAGGCCAAAACAGAAAAGAAGGACTTGCAAACACGCTGGAATGGAGACAACATCAAAGGAATTGCAATTGGAGGAGAAAAAAAGAATATTTGGGAAATTTAGTGATCCTAAAAAATGGCCCGGGGTTTTATCATGTGCAGTGCAAAGGACCAAAAGGTGCCAAAACTAAGCTCACAGATGTTGCAAAAGCAGGGGAAAAAGTCAAGGAGGAAGACACAACTTATGGGGCAAGATATGAAGGACATGGCATGAATACTTAAAACAAACAAAAAAAAAAATAGAAAAAATCTTTCCCAAAGTCAAAGCCATCAAAATGCAGGCAGGCCATACGCCAGCAAGGGCAGGCACATGCAGCAAAGCTTGCCAAAATTGATCCCCACTGAAGGCCAAAACAGAAAAGAAGGACCTACAAACCCGCTGGAAAGGAGTCAACATCAAAGGAATTGCAATTGGAGGAGAAAAAAAGAAAATTTGGGAAATTTAGTGACTCTTAGAAAATGGCCTGTGTTTATATCAGGTGCAGTGCAAAGGACCAAAAGATGCCAAAACTAAGCTCACAGATGTTGCAAAAGCAGGGGAAAAAGTCAAGGAGGAAGACACAACTTAGGGGGCAAGATATGAGGGACATGGCATGAACACTTCAGAAAACAACCAAAAAAAAAAAAAAATCTTTCCCAAAGTCAAAGCCATCAAAGGCATGGCCTGCCATCAAGTGCAGGGACATGCACCAAAGATTCCTCTATTGGTCCCCATTGAAATCGCAAGATTCCTTTTCCCTTCCCTAAAGGAAATGAAATTTCCTTTCGGGAAGGGAAAAGGAATCTTGCGAATCCCAAAAGAAAGGCTTACAAACCCTGTGGAAAAGAGATAGGTTCAAATGAAATGCAATAGAAAAAAGCAGAAAATCGGGAATTTTAGTCTCTACAAAAAATAGGCTGTGAGGAAATCAGCTGCATTGCAAAGGACCAAAAGGTGCCAAAACTAAGCTCACTGATGTTGCAAAAGCAGGGGAAAAAGTCAAGGAGGAAGACACAACTTAGGGGGCAAGATATGAGGGACATGGCATGAATACTTAAAAAAATAAAAAAATAAAAAAGAAAAAATCTTTCCCAAAGTCAAAGCCATCAAAATGCAGGCAGGCCATACGCCACCAAGGGCAGGCACATGCAGCAAAGCTTGCCAAAATTGATCCCCACTGAAGGCCAAAACAGAAAAGAAGGACTTGCAAACACGCTGGAAAGGAGTCAACATCAAAGGAATTGCAATTGGAGGAGAAAAATGAAATTTTTGGAGATTTAATGACTCTAAGAAAATGGCCTGGGTTTATATCAGGTGCAGTGCAAAGGACCAAAAGATGCCAAATCTAAGCTCACAGATGTTGCAGAAGCAGGGGAAAAAGTGAAGTAGGAAGACACAACTTAGGGAGCAAGATATGAGGGACATGGCATGAATACTTAAAACAATTAAAAAAAAAATAAAAGAAAAACCTTTCCCAAAGTCAAAGCCATCAAAATGCAGGCAGGCCATACACCTGAAAGTGCAGGCACATGCAGCAAAGCTTGCCAAAATTGATCCCCACTGAAGGCCAAAACAGAAAAGAAGGACCTACAAACACGCTGGAATGGAGACTACATCAAAGGAATTGCAATTGGAGGAGAAAAAAAAAAATGGCAAATTTAATGTCTCTAAGAAAATGGCCTGGGTTTATATCAGGTGCAGTGCAAAGGACCAAAAGATGCCAAAACTAAGCTCACAGATGTTGCAAAAGCAGGGGAAAAAGTCAAGGAGGAAGACACAACTTAGGGGGCAAGATATGAGGGACATGGCATGAATACTTAAAACAAAAAAAAAAAAAAAAAAAGAAAAAATCTTTCCCAAAGTCAAAGCCATCAAAATGCAGGCAGGCTATACGCCACCAAGGGCAGGCACATGCAGCAAAACTTGCCAAAATTGATCCCCACTGAAGGCCAAAACAGAAAAGAAGGACTTGCAAACACGCTGGAATGGAGTCAACATCAAAGGAATTGCAATTGGAGGAGAAAAAAAGAAAATTTGGGAAATTTAATGACTCTTAGAAAGTAGCCTGGGATTTTATCAGGTGCAGTGCAAAGGACCAAAAGATGCCAAAACTAAGCTCACAGATGTTGCAAAAGCAGGGGAAAAAGTCAAGGAGGAAGACACAACTTAGGGGGCAAGATATGAGGGACATGGCATGAACCATTCAGGAAAAAACCAAAATAAGAAAAAAATCTTTCCCAAAATCAAAGCCATCAAAGGCATGGCCTGCCATCAAGTGCAGGGACATGCACCAAAGATTCCTCTCTTGGCCCCCATTGAAATCGCAAGATTCCTTTTCCCTTCCCGAAAGGAATTTTTATTTCCTTTCGGGAAGAGAAAAAGAATCTTGCGAATCCCAAAAGAAAGGCTTACAAACACTCTGGAAAGGAGATAGGTTCAAATGAAATGCAATTGAAAAAAGCAGAAAATCGGGAATTTTAGTCTCTTCAAATAATAGGCTGTGAGGAAATCAGCTGCATTGCAAAGGACCAAAAGATGCCAAAACTAAGCTCACAGATGTTACAAAAGCAGGGGAAAAAGTCAAGGAGGAAGACACAGCTTAGGGAGCAAGATATGAGGGACATGGCATGAACACTTCAGAAAACAACCAAAAAAAGAAAAAAATTTTCCCCAAAGTCAAAGCCATCAAAAGGCATGGCCTGCCATCAAGTGCAGGGATATGCACCAAAGATTCCTCAATTAGCCCCTTTGAAATCACAAGATTCCTTTTCCCTTCCCGAAAGGAATTGAAATTTCCTTTCGGGAAGGGAAAAGGAATCTGGCGAATCCCAAAAGTAAGGCTTACAAACACTCTGGAAAGGAGATAGGTTCAAATGAAATGCAATTGAAAAAAGCAGAAAATCGGGAATTTTAGTCTCTACAAAAAATAGGCTGTGAGGAAATCAGCTGCATTGCAAAGGACCAAAAGGTGCCAAAACTAAGCTCACAGATGTTGCAAAAGCAGGGGAAAAAGTCAAGGAGGAAGACACAACTTAGGGGGCAAGATATGAGGAACATGGCATGAATATTTAAAATATTAAAAAAAAAAAAAAAAGAAAAAATCTTTCCCAAAGTCAAAGCCATCAAAATGCAGGCAGGCCATACGCCAGCAAGTGCAGGCACATGCAGCAAATCTTGCCAAAATTGATCCCCACTGAAGGCCAAAACAGAAAAGAAGGACCTAAAAACACGCTGGTAAGGAGTCAACATCAAAGGAATTGCAATTGGAGGAGAAAAAAAGAAAATTTGGGAAAATTAATTACTCTTGGAATGTGGCCTGGGGATTTATCAGGTGCAGTGCAAAGGACCAAAAGATGCCAAAACTAAGCTCACAGATGTTGCAAAAGCAGGGGAAAAAGTCAAGAAGTCAAGGAGGAAGACACAACTTAGGGGGCAAGATATGAGGGACATGGCCTGAACACTTAAAACAAAAAAAAATAAAAAAAAAAAAATCTTTCCCAAGAAAAAGCCATCAAAATGCAGGCAGGCCATACGCCACTAAGGGCAGGCACATGCAGCAAAGCTTGCCAAACTTGATCCCCACTGAAAGCCAAAGCAGAAAAGAAGGACTTGCAAACACACTGGTACGGAGTCAACATCAAAGGAATTGCAATTGGAGGAGAAAAAAAGGAAATTTGGGAAATTTAGTGACTGTAAGAAAAGGGCCTGGGTTTATATCAGGCGCAGTGCAAAGGACCAAAAGGTGCCAAAACTAAGCTCACAGATGTTGCAAAAGCAGGGGAAAAAGTCAAGGAGGAAGACACAACTTAGGGGGCAAGATATGAGGGACATGGCATGAATACTTTAAATAATAAAAAAAAAAAAAAAGAAAAAATCTTTCCCAAAGTCAAAGCCATCAAAATGCAGGCAGGCCATAGGCCAGCAAGTGCAGGCACATGCAGCAAAGCTTGCCAAAATTGATCCCCACTGAAGGCCAAAGCAGAAAAGAAGGACCTACAAACACGCTGGAAAGGAGTCAACATCAAAGGAATTTCAATTGGATGAGAAAAGAAGAAAATTTGGGAAATTTAGTGACTCTTAGAAAGTGGCCTCGTGTTTTATCAAGTGCGGCGCAAAGGACCAAAAGATGCCAAAACTAAGCTCACAGATGTTGCAAAAGCAGGGGAAAAAGTCAAGGAGGAAGACACAACTTAGGGGGCAAGATATGAGGGACATGGCATGAACACTTCAGAAAACAACCAAAAAAAGAAAAAAATCTTTCCCAAAGTCAAAGCCATCAAAAGGCATGGCCTGCCATCAAGTGCAGGGACATGCACCAAAGATTCCTCTATTGGTCCCCATTGAAATCGCAAGATTCCTTTTCCCTTCCCGAAAGTAAATGAAATTTCCTTTCGGGAAGGGAAAAGGAATCTTGCGGATCCCAAAAGAAAGGCTTACAAACACTCTGGAAAGGAGATAGGTTCAAATGAAATGCAATTAAAAATCAGAAAATCGGGAATTTTAGTCTCTACAAAAAATAGGCTGTGAGGAAATCAGCTGCATTGCAAAGGACTAAAAGGTGCCAAAAACTAAGCTCACAGATGTTACAAAAACAGGGGAAAAAGTCAAGGAGGAAGACACAACTTAGGGGGCAAGATATGAGGGACATGGCATGAATACTTAAAATAATAAAAAAAAAAAAAAAGAAAAAATCTTTCCCAAAGTCAAAGCCATCAAAATGCAGGCAGGCCATAAGCCAGCAAGGGCAGGCACATGCAGCAAAGCTTGCCAAAATTGATCCCCACTGAAGGCCATAACAGAAAAGAAGGACCTACAAACACTCTGGAAGTGAGATAACATCAAGGGAATTACAATTGGAGGAGAAAAAAAGAAAATTTGGGAAATTTAGTGACTCTAAGGAAATGGCCTGGGTTTATATCAGGTGCAGTGCAAAGGACCAAAGATGCCAGAACTAAGGTCACAGATGTTGCAAAAGCAGGGGAAAAAGTCAAGGAGGAAGACACAACTTAGGGGGCAAGATATGAGGGACAACGCACGAATACTTAAAATAATAAAAAAAAAAAAAAGAAACAATCTTTCCAAAAGTCAAAGCCATCAAAATGCAGGCAGGCCATAGGCCAGCAAGTGCAGGCACATGCAGCAATGCTTGCCAAAATTGATCCCCACTGAAGGCCAAAACAGAAAAGAAGGACCTACAAACACGCTGGAATGGAGACACCATCAAAGGAATTGCAATTGGAGGAGAAAAAAAGAAAATTTGGGAAAATTAATGACTCTTGGAATGTGGCCTGGGGTTTTATCAGGTGCAGTGCAAAGGACCAAAAGATGCCAAAACTAAGCTCACAGATGTTGCAAAAGCAGGGGAAAAAGTCAAGGAGGAAGACACAACTTAGGGGGCAAGATATGAGGGACATGGCATGAATACTTAAAATATTAAAAAAAAAAAAAGAAAAAATCTTTCCCAAAGTCAAAGCCATCAAATGCAGGCAGGCCATACGCCACCAAGGGCAGGCACATGCAGCAATGCTTGCCAAAATTGATCCCCACTGAAGGCCAAAACAGAAAAGAAGGACCTACAAACACGCTGGAAAGCAGTCAACATCAAAGGAATTGCAATTGGAGGATAAAAAAAGAAAATTTGGGAAATTGAGTGACTCTTAGAAAGTGGCCTGGGATTTTATCAGGTGCAGGGCAAAGGACGAAAAGATGCCAAAACTAAGGTCACAGATGTTGCAAAAGCAGGGGAAAAAGTCAAGGAGGAAGACACAACTTAGGGGGCAAGATATGAGGGACATGGCACGAATACATAAAATAATAAAAAAAAAAAAAAAAAGAAAAAATCTTTCCCAAAGTCAAAGCCATCAAAATGCAGGCAGGCCATGCGCCAGAAAGGGCAGGCATATGCAGCAAAACTTGCCAAAATTGATCCCCACTGAAGGCCAAAACAGAAAAGAAGGAGCTACATACACGCTGGAATGGAGACAACATCAAAGGATTTGCAATTGGAGGAGAAAAAAAGAAAATTTGGGAAATTACTGACTCTAAAAAAATGGCCTGGGTTTATATCAGGCGCATTGCAAAGGAACAAAAGGTGCCAAAACTAAGCTCACAGATGTTGCAAAAGCAGGGGAAAAAGTCAAGGAGGAAGACACAACTTAGGGGGCAAGATGTGAGGGACATGGCGTGACTACGTAAAATAATAAAAAAATAAAAAACAAAAAATCTTTCCCAAAGTCAAAGCCATCAAAATGCAGGCAGGCCGTACACCACCAAGGGCAGGCACATGCAGCAAAGCTTGCCAAAATTGATCCCCACTGAAGGCCAAAACAGAAAACAAGGACCTACAAACACGCTGGAAAGGAGTCAACATCAAAGGAATTGCAATTTTTATGAGAAAAAAAGAAAATTTGGGTAAGTTTGCGATTCTAAGAAAATGGCCTGGGTTTATATCAGGTGCAGTGCAAAGGACCAAAAGATGCCAAAACTAAGCTCACAGATGTTGCAAAAGCAGGGGAAAAAGTCAAGGAGGAAGACACAACTTAGGGGGCAAGATATGAGGGACATGGCATGAATACTTAAAATAATTAAAAAAAAAAAAAAAGAAAAAATCTTTCCAAAGTCAAAGCCATCAAAAGGCATGGCCTGCCATCAAGTGCAGGGACATGCACCAAAGATTCCTCTATTGGTCCCCATTGAAATCGCAAGATTCCTTTTCCCTTCCCGAAAGGAAATTTCATTTCCTTTCTGGAAGGGAAAAGGAATCTTGCGAATCCCAAAAGAAAGGCTTACAAACACTCTGGAAAGGAGATAGGTTCAAATGAAATGCAATTGAAAAAAGCAGAAAATCGGGAAATTTATTCTCTTCAAAAAATAGGCTGTGAGGAAATCAGCTGCATTGCAAAGGACCAAAAGATGCCAAACCTAAGCTCACAGATGTTGCAAAAGCAGGGGAAAAAGTCAAGGAGGAAGACACAACTTAGGGGGCAAGATATGAGAGACATTGCACGAATATTTAAAATAATAAAAAAAAAAAAAAACAAAAAGTCTTTCCCAAAGTCAAAGCCATCAAAATGCAGGCAGGCCATACGCCACCAAGGGCAGGCACATGCAGCAAAGCTTGCCAAAATTGATCCCCACTGAAGGCCAAAACAGAAAAGAAGGACCTACAAAGACGCTGGAAAGGAGTCAACATCAAAGGAATTGCAATTGGAGGAGAAAAAATGAAAATTTGGGAAATTTAATGACTCTTAGAATGTGGCCGGGGATTTTATCAGGTGCAGTGCAAAGGACCAAAAGATGCCAAAACTAAGCTCACAGATGTTGCAAAAGCAGGGGAAAAAGTCAAGGAGGAAGACACAACTTAGGGGGCAAGATATGAGGGACATGGCATGAATACTTAAAATAATAAAAAAAAAAAAAAGAACAAATCTTCCCCAAAGTCAAAGCCATCAAAATGCAGGCAGGCCATACGCCAGCAAGTGCAGGCACATGCAGCAAATCTTGCCAAATTTGATCCCCACTGAAGGCCAAAACAGAAAAGGAGGACCTACAAACACGCAGGTAGGGAGAACACATCAAAGGATTTGCAATTGGAAGAGAAAAAAAGAAAATTTGGGAAATTTAGTGACTCTAAGAAAATGGCCTGGGTTTATATCAGGTGCATTGCAAAGGACCAAAAGGTGCCAAAACTAAGCTCACAGATGTTGCAAAAGCAGGGGAAAAAGTCAAGGAGGAAGACACAACTACGGGGGCAAGATATGAGGGACATGGCATGAATACTTAAAACAAAAAAAAAAAAAAAAAGAAAAAGTCTTTCCCAAAGTCAAAGCCATCAAAATGCAGGCAGGCCATACGCCAGCAAGGGCAGGCACATGCAGAAAAGCTTGCCAAAACTGATCCCCACTGAAGGCCAAAACAGAAAAGAAGGACCTACAAACACGCTGGAAAGGAGTCAACATCAAAGGAATTGCAATTGGAGGAGAAAAAAAGAAAATTTGGGAAATTTAATGACTCTTAGAAAGTGGCCTGGGATTTTATCAGGTGCAGTGCAAAGGACCAAAAGATGCCAAAACTAAGCTCAGAGATGTTGTAAAAGCAGGGGAAAAAGTCAAGGAGGAAGACACAACTTAGGGGGCAAGATATGAGGGACATGGAATGAACACTTCAGAAAACAACCAAAAAAAGAAAAAAATCTTTCCCAAAGTCAAAGCCATCAAAAGGCATGGCCTGCCATCAAGTGCAGGAACATGCACCAAAGATTCCTCAATTGGTCCCCATTGAAATCGCAAGATTCCCTTTCCCTTCCCGAAAGGAATTGAAATTTCCTTTCGGGAAGGGAAAAGGAATCTGGCGAATCCCAAAAGTAAGGCTTACAAACACTCTGGAAAGGAGATAGGTTCAAATGAAATGCAATTGAAAAAAGCAGAAAATCGGGAATTTTAGTCTCTACAAAAAATAGGCTGTGAGGAAATCAGCTGCATTGCAAAGGACCAAAAGGTGCCAAAACTAAGCTCACAGATGTTGCAAAAGCAGGGGAAAAAGTCAAGGAGGAAGACAGAACTTAGGGGGCAAGATATGAGGGACATGGCATGAATACTTAAAACAAACAAAAAATAAAATAGAAAAAATCTTTCCCAAAGTCAAAGCCATCAAAATGCAGGCAGCTCATACGCCAGCAAGGGCAGGCACATGCAGCAAAGCTTGCCAAAATTGATCCCCACTGAAGGCCAAAACAGAAAAGAAGGACCTACAAACACGCTGGAAAGGAGTCAACATCAAAGGAATTGCAATTGGAGGAGAAAAAAAGAAAATTTGGGAAATTTAGTGAATTTTAGAAAATGGCCTGTGTTTATATCAGGTGCAGTGCAAAGGACCAAAAGATGCCAAAACTAAGCTCACAGATGTTGCAAAAGCAGGGGAAAAAGTCAAGGAGGAAGACACAACTTAGGGGGCAAGATACGAAGGACATGGCATGAACACTTCAGAAAACAACCAAAAAAAGAAAAAAATCTTTCCCAAAGTCAAAGCCATCAAAGGCATGGACTGCCATCAAGTGCAGGTACATGCACCAAAGATTCCTCTATTGGTCCCCATTGAAATCGCAAGATTCCTTTTCCCTTCCCGAAAGGAAATTTCATTTCCTTTCGGGAAGGGAAAAGGAATCTTGCGAATCCCAAAAGAAAGGCTTACAAACACTCTGGAAAGGAGATCGGTTCAAATGAAATGCAATTGAAAAAAGCAGAAAATTGGGAATGTTTGTCTCTTCAAAAAAAAAGCTGTGAGGAAATCAGGTGCATTGCAAAGGACCAAAAGGTGCCAAAACTAAGCTCACAGATGTTGCAAAAGCAGGGGAAAAAGTCAAGGAGGAAGACACAACTTAGGGGGCAAGATATGAGGAACATGGCATGAATATTTAAAATATTAAAAAAAAAAAAAAAAAGAAAAAATCTTTCCCAAAGTCAAAGCCATCAAAATGCAGGCAGGCCATACGCCAGCAAGTGCAGGCACATGCAGCAAATCTTGCCAAAATTGATCCCCACTGAAGGCCAAAACAGAAAAGAAGGACCTAAAAACACGCTGGTAAGGAGTCAACATCAAAGGAATTGCAATTGGAGGAGAAAAAAAGAAAATTTGGGAAAATTAATGACTCTTGGAATGTGGCCTGGGGATTTATCAGGTGCAGTGCAAAGGACCAAAAGATGCCAAAACTAAGCTCACAGATGTTGCAAAAGCAGGGGAAAAAGTCAAGGAGGAAGACAGAACTTAGGGGGCAAGATATGAGGGACATGGCATGAATACTTAAAACAAAAAAAAAATAAAAAAAGAAAAAAACTTTCCCAAAGTCAAAGGCATCAAAATGCAGGCAGGCCATACGCCACCAAGGGCAGGCACATGCAGCAAAGCTTGCCAAAATTGATCCCCACTGAAGGCCAAAACAGAAAAGAAGGACCTACAAACACGCTGGAAAGGAGTCAACATCAAAGGAATTGCAATTGGAGGAGAAAAAAAGAAAATTTTGGAAATTTAGTGACTCTAAGAAAATGGCCTGGGTTTATATCAGGTGCAGTGCAAAGGACCAAAAGATGCAAAAACTAAGCTCACAGATGTTGCAAAAGCACGGGAAAAAGTCAAGAAGTCAAGGAGGAAGACACAACTTAGGGGGCAAGATATGAGGGACATGGCCTGAACACTTAAAACAAAAAAAAATAAAAAAAAAAAAATCTTTCCCAAGAAAAAGCCATCAAAATGCAGGCAGGCCATACGCCACTAAGGGCAGGCACATGCAGCAAAGCTTGCCAAACTTGATCCCCACTGAAAGCCAAAGCAGAAAAGAAGGACTTGCAAACACACTGGTACGGAGTCAACATCAAAGGAATTGCAATTGGAGGAGAAAAAAAGGAAATTTGGGAAATTTAGTGACTGTAAGAAAAGGGCCTGGGTTTATATCAGGCGCAGTGCAAAGGACCAAAAGGTGCCAAAACTAAGCTCACAGATGTTGCAAAAGCAGGGGAAAAAGTCAAGGAGGAAGACACAACTTAGGGGGCAAGATATGAGGGACATGGCATGAATACTTTAAATAATAAAAAAAAAAAAAAAAAGAAAAAATCTTTCCCAAAGTCAAAGCCATCAAAATGCAGGCAGGCCATAGGCCAGCAAGTGCAGGCACATGCAGCAAAGCTTGCCAAAATTGATCCCCACTGAAGGCCAAAGCAGAAAAGAAGGACCTACAAACACGCTGGAAAGGAGTCAACATCAAAGGAATTTCAATTGTATGAGAAAAGAAGAAAATTTGGGAAATTTAGTGACTCTTAGAAAGTGGCCTCGTGTTTTATCAAGTGCGGCGCAAAGGACCAAAAGATGCCAAAACTAAGCTCACAGATGTTGCAAAAGCAGGGGAAAAAGTCAAGGAGGAAGACACAACTTAGGGGGCAAGATATGAGGGACATGGCATGAACCATTCAGAAAACAACCAAAATAAGAAAAAAATCTTTCCCAAAATCAAAGCCATCAAAGGCATGGCCTGCCATCAAGTGCAGGGACATGCACCAAAGATTCCTCTCTTGGTCCCCATTGAAATTGCAAGATTCCTTTTCCCTTCCCGAAAGGAATTTTTATTTCCTTTCGGGAAGAGAAAAAGAATCTTGCGAATCCCAAAAGAAAGGCTTACAAACACTCTGGAAAGGAGATAGGTTCAAATGAAATGCAATTGAAAAAAGCAGAAAATCTGGAATTTTAGTCTCTTCAAAAAATAGGCTGTGAGGAAATCAGCTGCATTGCAAAGGACCAAAAGATGCCAAAACTAAGCTCACAGATGTTACAAAAGCAGGGGAAAAAGTCAAGGAGGAAGACACAGCTTAGGGAGCAAGATATGAGGGACATGGCATGAACACTTCAGAAAACAACCAAAAAAAGAAAAAAATCTTCCCCAAAGTCAAAGCCATCAAAAGGCATGGCCTGCCATCAAGTGCAGGGATATGCACCAAAGATTCCTCAATTAGCCCCTTTGAAATCGCAAGATTCCTTTTCCCTTCCCGAAAGGAATTGAAATTTCCTTTCGGGAAGGGAAAAGGAATCTGGCGAATCCCAAAAGTAAGGCTTACAAACACTCTGGAAAGGAGATAGGTTCAAATGAAATGCAATTGAAAAAAGCAGAAAATCGGGAATTTTAGTCTCTACAAAAAATAGGCTGTGAGGAAATCAGCTGCATTGCAAAGGACCAAAAGGTGCCAAAACTAAGCTCACAGATGTTGCAAAAGCAGGGGAAAAAGTCAAGGAGGAAGACACAACTTAGGGGGCAAGATATGAGGAACATGGCATGAATATTTAAAATATTAAAAAAAAAAAAAAAAGAAAAAATCTTTCCCAAAGTCAAAGCCATCAAAATGCAGGCAGGCCATACGCCAGCAAGTGCAGGCACATGCAGCAAATCTTGCCAAAATTGATCCCCACTGAAGGCCAAAACAGAAAAGAAGGACCTAAAAACACGCTGGTAAGGAGTCAACATCAAAGGAATTGCAATTGGAGGAGAAAAAAAGAAAATTTGGGAAAATTAATTACTCTTGGAATGTGGCCTGGGGATTTATCAGGTGCAGTGCAAAGGACCAAAAGATGCCAAAACTAAGCTCACAGATGTTGCAAAAGCAGGGGAAAAAGTCAAGAAGTCAAGGAGGAAGACACAACTTAGGGGGCAAGATATGAGGGACATGGCCTGAACACTTAAAACAAAAAAAAATAAAAATAAAAAATCTTTCCCAAGAAAAAGCCATCAAAATGCAGGGAGGCCATACGCCACTAAGGGCAGGCACATGCAGCAAAGCTTGCCAAACTTGATCCCCACTGAAAGCCAAAGCAGAAAAGAAGGACTTGCAAACACACTGGTACGGAGTCAACATCAAAGGAATTGCAATTGGAGGAGAAAAAAAGGAAATTTGGGAAATTTAGTGACTGTAAGAAAAGGGCCTGGGTTTATATCAGGCGCAGTGCAAAGGACCAAAAGGTGCCAAAACTAAGCTCACAGATGTTGCAAAAGCAGGGGAAAAAGTCAAGGAGGAAGACACAACTTAGGGGGCAAGATATGAGGGACATGGCATGAATACTTTAAATAATAAAAAAAAAAAAAAAGAAAAAATCTTTCCCAAAGTCAAAGCCATCAAAATGCAGGCAGGCCATAGGCCAGCAAGTGCAGGCACATGCAGCAAAGCTTGCCAAAATTGATCCCCACTGAAGGCCAAAGCAGAAAAGAAGGACCTACAAACACGCTGGAAAGGAGTCAACATCAAAGGAATTTCAATTGGATGAGAAAAGAAGAAAATTTGGGAAATTTAGTGACTCTTAGAAAGTGGCCTCGTGTTTTATCAAGTGCGGCGCAAAGGACCAAAAGATGCCAAAACTAAGCTCACAGATGTTGCAAAAGCAGGGGAAAAAGTCAAGGAGGAAGACACAACTTAGGGGGCAAGATATGAGGGACATGGCATGAACACTTCAGAAAACAACCAAAAAAAGAAAAAAATCTTTCCCAAAGTCAAAGCCATCAAAAGGCATGGCCTGCAATCAAGTGCAGGGACATGCACCAAAGATTCCTCTATTGGTCCCCATTGAAATCGCAAGATTCCTTTTCCCTTCCCGAAAGGAAATGAAATTTCCTTTCGGGAAGGGAAAAGGAATCTTGCGGATCCCAAAAGAAAGGCTTACAAACACTCTGGAAAGGAGATAGGTTCAAATGAAATGCAATTGAAAAAATCAGAAAATCGGGAATTTTAGTCTCTACAAAAAATAGGCTGTGAGGAAATCAGCTGCATTGCAAAGGACTAAAAGGTGCCAAAACTAAGCTCACAGATGTTACAAAAACAGGGGAAAAAGTCAAGGAGGAAGACACAACTTAGGGGGCAAGATATGAGGGACATGGCATGAATACTTAAAATAATAAAAAAAAAAAAAAGAAAAAATCTTTCCCAAAGTCAAAGCCATCAAAATGCAGGCAGGCCATAAGCCAGCAAGGGCAGGCACATGCAGCAAAGCTTGCCAAAATTGATCCCCACTGAAGGCCATAACAGAAAAGAAGGACCTACAAACACTCTGGAAGTGAGATAACATCAAGGGAATTACAATTGGAGGAGAAAAAAAGAAAATTTGGGAAATTTAGTGACTCTAAGGAAATGGCCTGGGTTTATATCAGGTGCAGTGCAAAGGACCAAAGATGCCAGAACTAAGGTCACAGATGTTGCAAAAGCAGGGGAAAAAGTCAAGGAGGAAGACACAACTTAGGGGGCAAGATATGAGGGACAACGCACGA
This sequence comes from Artemisiospiza belli, assembly GCA_021963965.1. Lineage (NCBI taxonomy): Eukaryota > Metazoa > Chordata > Aves > Passeriformes > Passerellidae > Artemisiospiza > Artemisiospiza belli. The sequence continues at coordinate 8,314 of JAKDEW010000671.1, read as the reverse complement.
ATACTTAAAATAATAAAAAAAAAAAAAAAGAAACAATCTTTCCCAAAGTCAAAGCCATCAAAATGCAGGCAGGCCATAGGCCAGCAAGTGCAGGCACATGCAGCAATGCTTGCCAAAATTGATCCCCACTGAAGGCCAAAACAGAAAAGAAGGACCTACAAACACGCTGGAATGGAGACACCATCAAAGGAATTGCAATTGGAGGAGAAAAAAAGAAAATTTGGGAAAATTAATGACTCTTGGAATGTGGCCTGGGGTTTTATCAGGTGCAGTGCAAAGGACCAAAAGATGCCAAAACTAAGCTCACAGATGTTGCAAAAGCAGGGGAAAAAGTCAAGGAGGAAGACACAACTTAGGGGGCAAGATATGAGGGACATGGCATGAATACTTAAAATATTAAAAAAAAAAAAAGAAAAAATCTTTCCCAAAGTCAAAGCCATCAAAATGCAGGCAGGCCATACGCCACCAAGGGCAGGCACATGCAGCAATGCTTGCCAAAATTGATCCCCACTGAAGGCCAAAACAGAAAAGAAGGACCTACAAACACGCTGGAAAGCAGTCAACATCAAAGGAATTGCAATTGGAGGATAAAAAAAGAAAATTTGGGAAATTGAGTGACTCTTAGAAAGTGGCCTGGGATTTTATCAGGTGCAGGGCAAAGGACGAAAAGATGCCAAAACTAAGCTCACAGATGTTGCAAAAGCAGGGGAAAAAGTCAAGGAGGAAGACACAACTTAAGGAGCAAGATATGAGGGACATGGCATGAATACTTAAAAGAAAAAAAAAAAATAAAAAAAAAAATCTTTCCCAAAGTCAAAGCCATCAAAATTCAGGCAGGCCATACGCCACCAAGGGCAGGCACATGCAGCAAAGCTTGCCAAAATTGATCCCCACTGAAGGCCAAAACAGAAATAAGGACCTAAAAACACGCTGGAAAGGAGTCAACATCAAAGGAATTGCAATTGGAGGAGAAAAAATGAAAATTTGGGAAATTTAGTGACTCTAAGAAAATGGCCTGGGTTTATATCCGGCGCAGTGCAAAGGACCAAAGATGCCAGAACTAAGGTCACAGATGTTGCAAAAGCAGGGGAAAAAGTCAAGGAGGAAGACACAACTTAGGGGGCAAGATATGAGGGACATGGCACGAATACATAAAATAATAAAAAAAAAAAAAAAAAAAAAATCTTTCCCAAAGTCAAAGCCATCAAAATGCAGGCAGGCCATGCGCCAGAAAGGGCAGGCATATGCAGCAAAACTTGCCAAAATTGATCCCCACTGAAGCCCAAAACAGAAAAGAAGGAGCTGCATACACGCTGGAATGGAGACAACATCAAAGGATTTGCAATTGGAGGAGAAAAAAGAAAATTTGGGAAATTACTGACTCTAAAAAAATGGCCTGGGTTTATATCAGGTGCATTGCAAAGGAACAAAAGGTGCCAAAACTAAGCTCACAGATGTTGCAAAAGCAGGGGAAAAAGTCAAGGAGGAAGACACAACTTAGGGGGCAAGATGTGAGGGACATGGCGTGACTACGTAAAATAATAAAAAAAAAAAAAACAAAAAATCTTTCCCAAAGTCAAAGCCATCAAAATGCAGGCAAGCCGTACACCACCAAGGGCAGGCACATGCAGCAAAGCTTGCCAAAATTGATCCCCACTGAAGGCCAAAACAGAAAACAAGGACCTACAAACACGCTGGAAAGGAGTCAACATCAAAGGAATTGCAATTTCTATGAGAAAAAAAGAAAATTTGGGTAAGTTTGCGATTCTAAGAAAATGGCCTGTGTTTATATCAGGTGCAGTGCGAAGGACCAAAAGATGCCAAAACTAAGCTCACAGATGTTGCAAAAGCAGGGGAAAAAGTCAAGGAGGAAGACACATCTTAGGGGGCAAGATATGAGGGACATGGCATGAATACTTAAAATAATTAAAAAAAAAAAAAAGAAGAAATCTTTCCCAAAGTCAAAGCCATCAAAATGCAGGCAGGCCATACGCCAGCAAGGGCAGGCACATGCAGCAAAGCTTGCCAAAACTGATCCCCACTGAAGGCAAAACAGAAAAGAAGGACCTACAAACACGCTGGAAAGGAGTCAAAATCAAAGGAATTGCAATTGGAGGAGAAAAAAAGAAAATTTGGGAAATTGAGTGCCTCAAAGAAAGTGGCCTGGGGTTTTAGCAGGTGCAGTGCAAAGGACCAAAAGATGCCAAAACTAAGCTCACAGATGTTGCAAAAGCAGGGGAAAAAGTCAAGGAGGAAGACACAACTTAGGGGGCAAGATATGAGGGACATGGCATGAATACTTAAAATATTAAAAAAAAAAAAAAGAAAAAATCTTTCCCAAAGTCAAAGCCATCAAAATGCAGGCAGGCCATACGCCACCAAGGGCAGGCACATGCAGCAATGCTTGCCAAAATTGATCCCCACTGAAGGCCAAAACAGAAAAGAAGGACTTACAAACACGCTGGAAAGCAGTCAACATCAAAGGAATTGCAATTGGAGGAGAAAAAATGAAAATTTGGGAAATTGAGTGACTCTTAGAAAGTGGCCTGGGATTTTATCAGGTGCAGGGCAAAGGACGAAAAGATGCCAAAACTAAGCTCACAGATGTTGCAAAAGCAGGGGAAAAAGTCAAGGAGGAAGACACAACTTAAGGAGCAAGATATGAGGGACATGGCATGAATACTTAAAAGAAAAAAAAAAATAAAAAAAAAAATCTTTCCCAAAGTCAAAGCCATCAAAATTCAGGCAGGCCATACGCCACCAAGGGCAGGCACATGCAGCAAAGCTTGCCAAAATTGATCCCCACTGAAGGCCAAAACAGAAATAAGGACCTAAAAACACGCTGGAAAGGAGTCAACATCAAAGGAATTGCAATTGGAGGAGAAAAAAAGAAAATTTGGGAAATTTAGTGACTCTAAGAAAATGGCCTGGGTTTATATCAGGTGCAGTGCAAAGGACCAAAAGATGCCAAAACTAAGCTCACAGATGTTGCAAAAGCAGGGGAAAAAGTCAAGGAGGAAGACACAACTTAGGGGGCAAGATATGAGGGACATGGCATGAATACTTAAAATATTAAAAAAAAAAATAGAAAAAATCTTTCCCAAAGTCAAAGCCATCAAAATGCAGGCAGGCCATACGCCAGAAAGTGCAGGCACATGCAGCAAAGCTTGCCAAATTTGATCCCCACTGAAGGCCAAAACAGAAACGAAGGACCTACAAACACTCTGGAAGTGAGATAACATCAAGGGAATTACAATTGGAGGAGAAAAAATGAAAATTTGGGAAATTTAGTGACTCTAAGGAAATGGCCTGGGTTTATATCCGGCGCAGTGCAAAGGACCAAAGATGCCAGAACTAAGGTCACAGATGTTGCAAAAGCAGGGGAAAAAGTCAAGGAGGAAGACACAACTTAGGGGGCAAGATATGAGGGACATGGCACGAATACTTAAAATAATAAAAAAAAAAAAAAAGAAAAAATCTTTCCCAAAGTCAAAGCCATCAAAATGCAGGCAGGCCATGCGCCAGAAAGGGCAGGCATATGCAGCAAAACTTGCCAAAATTGATCCCCACTGAAGGCCAAAACAGAAAAGAAGGAGCTACATACACGCTGGAATGGAGACAACATCAAAGGATTTGCAATTGGAGGAGAAAAAAAGAAAATTTGGGAAATTACTGACTCTAAAAAAATGGCCTGGGTTTATATCAGGTGCATTGGAAAGGAACAAAAGGTGCCAAAACTAAGCTCACAGATGTTGCAAAAGCAGGGGAAAAAGTCAAGGAGGAAGACACAACTTAGGGGGCAAGATGTGAGGGACATGGCGTGACTACGTAAAATAATAAAAAAATAAAAAACAAAAAATCTTTCCCAAAGTCAAAGCCATCAAAATGCAGGCAGGCCGTACACCACCAAGGGCAGGCACATGCAGCAAAGCTTGCCAAAATTGATCCCCACTGAAGGCCAAAACAGAAAACAAGGACCTACAAACACGCTGGAAAGGAGTCAACATCAAAGGAATTGCAATTTTTATGAGAAAAAAAGAAAATTTGGGTAAGTTTGCGATTCTAAGAAAATGGCCTGGGTTTATATCAGGTGCAGTGCAAAGGACCAAAAGATGCCAAAACTAAGCTCACAGATGTTGCAAAAGCAGGGGAAAAAGTCAAGGAGGAAGACACAACTTAGGGGGCAAGATATGAGGGACATGGCATGAATACTTAAAATATTTAAAAAAAAAAAAAAGAAAAAATCTTTCCAAAGTCAAAGCCATCAAAAGGCATGGCCTGCCATCAAGTGCAGGGACATGCACCAAAGATTCCTCTATTGGTCCCCATTGAAATCGCAAGATTCCTTTTCCCTTCCCGAAAGGAAATTTCATTTCCTTTCTGGAAGGGAAAAGGAATCTTGCGAATCCCAAAAGAAAGGCTTACAAACACTCTGGAAAGGAGATAGGTTCAAATGAAATGCAATTGAAAAAAGCAGAAAATCGGGAAATTTATTCTCTTCAAAAAATAGGCTGTGAGGAAATCAGCTGCATTGCAAAGGACCAAAAGATGCCAAACCTAAGCTCACAGATGTTGCAAAAGCAGGGGAAAAAGTCAAGGAGGAAGACACAACTTAGGGGGCAAGATATGAGGGACATTGCACGAATATTTAAAATAATAAAAAAAAAAAAAAACAAAAAGTCTTTCCCAAAGTCAAAGCCATCAAAATGCAGGCAGGCCATACGCCACCAAGGGCAGGCACATGCAGCAAAGCTTGCCAAAATTGATCCCCACTGAAGGCCAAAACAGAAAAGAAGGACCTACAAAGACGCTGGAAAGGAGTCAACATCAAAGGAATTGCAATTGGAGGAGAAAAAATGAAAATTTGGGAAATTTAATGACTCTTAGAATGTGGCCTGGGATTTTATCAGGTGCAGTGCAAAGGACCAAAAGATGCCAAAACTAAGCTCACAGATGTTGCAAAAGCAGGGGAAAAAGTCAAGGAGGAAGACACAACTTAGGGGGCAAGATATGAGGGACATGGCATGAATACTTAAAATAATAAAAAAAAAAAAAGAACAAATCTTCCCCAAAGTCAAAGCCATCAAAATGCAGGCAGGCCATACGCCAGCAAGTGCAGGCACATGCAGCAAATCTTGCCAAATTTGATCCCCACTGAAGGCCAAAACAGAAAAGGAGGACCTACAAACACGCAGGTAGGGAGAACACATCAAAGGATTTGCAATTGGAAGAGAAAAAAAGAAAATTTGGGAAATTTAGTGACTCTAAGAAAATGGCCTGGGTTTATATCAGGTGCATTGCAAAGGACCAAAAGATGCCAAAACTAAGCTCACAGATGTTGCAAAAGCAGGGGAAAAAGTCAAGGAGGAAGACAGAACTTAGGGGGCAAGATATGAGGGACATGGCATGAATACTTAAAACAAAAAAAAAAAAAAAAAGAAAAAAACTTTCCCAAAGTCAAAGGCATCAAAATGCAGGCAGGCCATACGCCACCAAGGGCAGGCACATGCAGCAAAGCTTGCCAAAATTGATCCCCACTGAAGGCCAAAACAGAAAAGAAGGACCTACAAACACGCTGGAAAGGACTCAACATCAAAGGAATTGCAATTGGAGGAGAAAAAAAGAAAATTTTGGAAATTTAGTGACTCTAAGAAAATGGCCTGGGTTTATATCAGGTGCAGTGCAAAGGACCAAAAGATGCAAAAACTAAGCTCACAGATGTTGCAAAAGCACGGGAAAAAGTCAAGAAGTCAAGGAGGAAGACACAACTTAGGGGGCAAGATATGAGGGACATGGCCTGAACACTTAAAACAAAAAAAAATAAAAAAAAAAAAATCTTTCCCAAGAAAAAGCCATCAAAATGCAGGCAGGCCATACGCCACTAAGGGCAGGCACATGCAGCAAAGCTTGCCAAACTTGATCCCCACTGAAAGCCAAAGCAGAAAAGAAGGACTTGCAAACACACTGGTACGGAGTCAACATCAAAGGAATTGCAATTGGAGGAGAAAAAAAGGAAATTTGGGAAATTTAGTGACTGTAAGAAAAGGGCCTGGGTTTATATCAGGCGCAGTGCAAAGGACCAAAAGGTGCCAAAACTAAGCTCACAGATGTTGCAAAAGCAGGGGAAAAAGTCAAGGAGGAAGACACAACTTAGGGGGCAAGATATGAGGGACATGGCATGAATACTTTAAATAATAAAAAAAAAAAAAAAAAGAAAAAATCTTTCCCAAAGTCAAAGCCATCAAAATGCAGGCAGGCCATAGGCCAGCAAGTGCAGGCACATGCAGCAAAGCTTGCCAAAATTGATCCCCACTGAAGGCCAAAGCAGAAAAGAAGGACCTACAAACACGCTGGAAAGGAGTCAACATCAAAGGAATTTCAATTGTATGAGAAAAGAAGAAAATTTGGGAAATTTAGTGACTCTTAGAAAGTGGCCTCGTGTTTTATCAAGTGCGGCGCAAAGGACCAAAAGATGCCAAAACTAAGCTCACAGATGTTGCAAAAGCAGGGGAAAAAGTCAAGGAGGAAGACACAACTTAGGGGGCAAGATATGAGGGACATGGCATGAACACTTCAGAAAACAACAAAAATAAGAAAAAAATCTTTCCCAAAATCAAAGCCATCAAAGGCATGGCCTGCCATCAAGTGCAGGGACATGCACCAAAGATTCCTCTCTTGGTCCCCATTGAAATTGCAAGATTCCTTTTCCCTTCCCGAAAGGAATTTTTATTTCCTTTCGGGAAGAGAAAAAGAATCTTGCGAATCCCAAAAGAAAGGCTTACAAACACTCTGGAAAGGAGATAGGTTCAAATGAAATGCAATTGAAAAAAGCAGAAAATCGGGAATTTTAGTCTCTTCAAATAATAGGCTGTGAGGAAATCAGCTGCATTGCAAAGGACCAAAAGATGCCAAAACTAAGCTCACAGATGTTACAAAAGCAGGGGAAAAAGTCAAGGAGGAAGACACAGCTTAGGGAGCAAGATATGAGGGACATGGCATGAACACTTCAGAAAACAACCAAAAAAAGAAAAAAATCTTCCCCAAAGTCAAAGCCATCAAAAGGCATGGCCTGCCATCAAGTGCAGGGATATGCACCAAAGATTCCTCAATTAGCCCCTTTGAAATCGCAAGATTCCTTTTCCCTTCCCGAAAGGAATTGAAATTTCCTTTCGGGAAGGGAAAAGGAATCTGGCGAATCCCAAAAGTAAGGCTTACAAACACTCTGGAAAGGAGATAGGTTCAAATGAAATGCAATTGAAAAAAGCAGAAAATCGGGAATTTTAGTCTCTACAAAAAATAGGCTGTGAGGAAATCAGCTGCATTGCAAAGGACCAAAAGGTGCCAAAACTAAGCTCACAGATGTTGCAAAAGCAGGGGAAAAAGTCAAGGAGGAAGACACAACTTAGGGGGCAAGATATGAGGAACATGGCATGAATATTTAAAATATTAAAAAAAAAAAAAAAAGAAAAAATCTTTCCCAAAGTCAAAGCCATCAAAATGCAGGCAGGCCATACGCCAGCAAGTGCAGGCACATGCAGCAAATCTTGCCAAAATTGATCCCCACTGAAGGCCAAAACAGAAAAGAAGGACCTAAAAACACGCTGGTAAGGAGTCAACATCAAAGGAATTGCAATTGGAGGAGAAAAAAAGAAAATTTGGGAAAATTAATTACTCTTGGAATGTGGCCTGGGGATTTATCAGGTGCAGTGCAAAGGACCAAAAGATGCCAAAACTAAGCTCACAGATGTTGCAAAAGCAGGGGAAAAAGTCAAGAAGTCAAGGAGGAAGACACAACTTAGGGGGCAAGATATGAGGGACATGGCCTGAACACTTAAAACAAAAAAAAATAAAAATAAAAAATCTTTCCCAAGAAAAAGCCATCAAAATGCAGGCAGGCCATACGCCACTAAGGGCAGGCACATGCAGCAAAGCTTGCCAAACTTGATCCCCACTGAAAGCCAAAGCAGAAAAGAAGGACTTGCAAACACACTGGTACGGAGTCAACATCAAAGGAATTGCAATTGGAGGAGAAAAAAAGGAAATTTGGGAAATTTAGTGACTGTAAGAAAAGGGCCTGGGTTTATATCAGGCGCAGTGCAAAGGACCAAAAGGTGCCAAAACTAAGCTCACAGATGTTGCAAAAGCAGGGGAAAAAGTCAAGGAGGAAGACACAACTTAGGGGGCAAGATATGAGGGACATGGCATGAATACTTTAAATAATAAAAAAAAAAAAAAAAGAAAAAATCTTTCCCAAAGTCAAAGCCATCAAAATGCAGGCAGGCCATAGGCCAGCAAGTGCAGGCACATGCAGCAA